>JAOTAV010094034.1:0-35825 GCA_026546445.1 Cyclargus thomasi | reverse complement strand
CTTTTTAGTTTCTTTTGTACTATTTTAGTTTTTTCCCTTGGAAGTCGGTTTTAATTTTTTGTTAAAAAATAATATTATGCATAGATCAGAAGACTAGCTGTTGCCCGCGGCTACGTCTGCTTGAAATTATTCCATTTTTTAGTTTTCCTCGATAAATGGACTAACCAACACAAAAAGAATTTCTCAATTCCTGCCAGTAGTTCCTGAGATTAGAAAAGAAACGAACAAACCCTTCTTCAGCTTTGTGTTATTAGTATAGATGGAGAAGTGTGTTTGCCTGTTTGTCTTTCTTTCACGTCCTAACTCCTAACGAATCAACCATTTTTTTGGTTTAATAGATTTTGCCTCGAGTGGTGTGGTGATGGTGGTTGGAGAGTTACACTAGGTATATAAAAATATTAAAAAAATATAAAAAATGGAGGTTTCTAACGGTTCCTGCAGTCGGGTTTTCTGTTTATTGTAACGTTTGGCTTTTTTATGATATTTAGGGGGCAAGCGAGCAGATGGGTTACCTGTTGGAAAGCAACTGCCGTCGCCCATGGACACTCGTTACACTCAAAGAGTAGCAAGTGCGGTGCCGGCCTTTATGAGGGAATGGGAATAGGGATAGGGGGATTAGAGAATTTGGACCGGTAAACTCACTCATTGAACGAAACACAGGACAAGCCGTTTAACGTCAGTTTTCTGTGAGGCCGTGGTAACACTCCGGTCGAGCCGTTCCATTCGTGCCGAAGCATGGCTTTCCCACGGCAATGAGTATCCGTATTATGTACTTGAGGTCGGAAGATATCTCATCGGTACACGCCTCTACCCGGGTTCGAACCAGCACCCTCTCGAATGCGAACCAAAGGTATCACCCACCAGGCCACGAAGGCTCTAAAATTATCCTATTGTTACATCCACTGTATGTTTCCTTATATCCAGACGGCATTAGCCCCCGACGCCGGAAAATTACAAATCACTTGAAGGTTTTCTATCGATCTGTAACGCGACATTTGTCTCAGTTACATGTGACGTGACGTGACGTATCGAACACGTGGCTCGCATCGTAAACGTGTCACAGTTTCACCTGCAGGACCTTTTTGCCTACTGCAGGGGGGTTAGCCAAGACCTAAAAAAGATTTTGATTTGATTTGATTTGATATAAAGAAGCGAAAAAGTTTAGGTCTTGGCCACCCCTCCAGGTTCTACATAAATCGGCGATGATTGTTGATCGACAATCGTTGACGACTTCTGTGGCTCAGTTGGTAAGCGCGTTGGTAACCCGGGGGTCGCGGTCGAATCCCGCCGACGGAGCCAAAAGTTTTTCAATCTTCCTGGGTCTTGGATGTATATTAAATATGTGTATCACATAATAAAACTCTTAAATGTGTGTATAGTATAAAAGTATTAAATATATTTTCGTTGTTTGGTACCTGTGGCAAGTCGTACGTGGTATGAAACGTCCATAGATATTATTATTACTATTATCGGTAGGATCATCAACACAATCGTTCGTAGTACTCAAATAAACAAAATCGTAAAAAAAGTTTTGCGAAACGAGAAAGATTTTTTTCTGGACGAGGTTTGAAATAATGAGCTTTACTTGTGTGCGTGTCACTGAACTCCTTAACGACTCAACGGATCTGATTGAAATTTGTGTGTGTTTTAGGGGATTTGAGAATGGTATAGATTTACAAACAATAAGCTGACAACGTCTGTCGGGTCCTCAATTTAATATGAGTTGTACATAAAAGTATATAAGAGTTATAACGTCACTATGATTTTATTCCATAACGAACTGATAACTACACATTCCAACTTGGACTTTAAGTTATTGCACGTTCAGTAAAATATTAGTGACATCAAAGTGACAGCACTCCGACTGTAATTGAATTATTAAACTAACGTCTTCCATAGATGCTTTCGTCTAGACTATTAACTAGAATTTCTTCATTTCCTGCAGTCACAGACTTTCGAGTCGTTTGTCTTGATTTTGGAGAGATTTCACTTTTGAATGTATGGAGATTAGGATCTGACATTGAATTAAAGGAGACCCCATCGGGAATTCTATGATTTCATAGCAGTTTCGTAGGTATGGATAATTGGATACCTTCATATCCGCACCATATTTTTATTATCTTTTGCTGTCTCTAACTACTAGCCGGAGAGACCGCAGAGACAACTGCATCTTGGATTAAGAGAACAGGAAATCAACGTTGTGTTGTCCCCTGATTCCTTCTCTAAAACTTTACCGATTTAAGCTTTTTTTCATAAAATTGCAAAAATGCTCGCGCGAAATGCAAAGATCAAAATACTAATATCATTAGTAAAGCCTCCTTATCCGAATCTTAAACGTGTCCATTTGTTCCAGTATCGGACTTGGGCCCCAACATAGTCCAGGATGCCTTCCTCATCGCGGTGGAGGAGCAGGCGCAGCAGCGGCTCCAGCGGCTGTCGGCGCTCAAGAGAATCACGCCAGTCGACATGTCCAAGCTCTCAGTAGAGGTGAGCTTGAGAGAAGCGAGAAAGATACTTCACATTTTAAGAGTACGCCACAGTGGCAATTTATCGGAACACGGAAGGAAGGGGAGGGGGGGGGGTGGCGGTCGATGTAGTATGACATGGAGTGGGTGTTCCTTAGTTATGTGACATCGTATTTGGAATCCAATAACATCGGTCATAATGAGGTGGTTTCAATATTTAAGTAAAACTTGGAAATTAGTGACGTCACAATAGGGAGGGTCTCAGAGATGTGACCAATAGGGACAAAGGAGAGAGGGGTCTAAAAATAAAAAAAAGTTACGTATTTAGCTGATCCCTTATCAAGCGCTTACTAATTAAATTTTATCAAAAGCGGTTTCGTGATACACAGAGAAACGCCCAAACATATAAGCTTAGGTTAAATTTGTGATACAGCTGGACTCATACTTCGAAGGAGCATTTAATCCTTATCTTTAAAACAATGGCTTATGAAATTTCTCCGATCAGTTGTCTAAACTCGTTTGCAAGGAACGGCTAACAAAGTAGCCGACAACAATGGCTCATCAGCGCAACAACACCCATTGTGACATAACCCGAACCACGAAAGTTACCAGACATACCAGAGCTGATTGTAATGTAGAAGATAATGCGGCTATGTGTTTTGTATGGAACGTTAAAGAGCTACTCAAAAATAAATAAATTTTTCGAGTAAATGATGCCCGCAACTCCATAGCGCCAAAAAATTTGTATCTCGCTCAGGAACCGTGAATTTTTTCGGTACAAAAAGTATCCTTTGTCCTTCCTCGAAACTCCAAGTGGTTTTCCAAGTTCAGCGTCTTGGGCGTAGAGAGGTAATAGAGAGGACAGACAGACACACTTTCGCATTTATAATATTTGCATGGTAGTATAGATTCATTAAATATAGATTTTTTAAATGGCTGGGAACTTTTAGTACTTTGATAGACAAGTGGACTAGCATATCCATGCGATAGTAAATGGGATCTGAGATATATTAATTTATGTATGTATGTTCCAGTTGAACAAACGGAAACGAACCCAGCCGGAGAACCGACAGGAACTAAACGGGTACATCGCCAACTCGACCGTCTACGTCACTTCGATTAACGAAAATGGCACGATAGAAACGAAACCGACGATATCGTCACCGAAAACGCAACCGAAATCTTTTCAATCGAAACCGGCGCCGATTATAGCGAACGGCATACAGGAGAAGAAAGAAGAAAAAGTGGAACCGGAGAAGCACGAGATAGATTCTAGTGAGAAAAGTGCAGTGGAAAGTGAAAAGAGTGAAGTGAAAAGTGATAAAAGTGAAGCGTACAATGCTGTTAGAGAGCAGCTGAATAACGGGCGCTGTGAGAAGCTGCTGGGTGAACAGCCCGACCACAGGAGCAGAGCCGCGTCAGCAGACAATAATAAACTAGCGCCAGGTGACAAAGGGTGAGTTAAACATTCTTTAAGATTAAGGGGCTTCGCGTTGAATTTGAGAATCGCGTTAAAATCCGATTATTTTAGGAACTTAAAGTTTTTTCAAGATCAAAAGTAGGCTCTGTTACTGTCCTTTTTACTAAGTGTATGCCAAAAATAGCTGCTTCGCCTACGTTAAATTTGAAAGTCACGTTAAAATTATCAATTTTGGACAGACTGGAATTGTCTGAAATAAAGAATTTTTTATTCTTTTTTATTTTTATTTAAATCTAAATTTATTGTGAACGTGATATTTTTCCAAGACCAAAAAAGGTCTATGTTTCTAGATTTTTTAGTCTATGCCAAAAATCGAGCCGTTTGGTTGCTTCGTCAGAGCGTGAAGGAAGGACATACAAAAAACAAAGACGCTCTCTCATTTATATATAATTTTAATATAGATGGTAGGGTTACCATTTTCCACTAGAATAGTAATTCTTAATTTGATCAATTGGATTACGCCATTCTGTACGGTAAACATTTACGGAGTTTACCGTAAATTGCAATTCGGTCACAGAACTGACCTTGCAAAATTCGAATCGTCAAGTCTATTAAAACTATTTAATTGTTCTCATAGATTTTTTGTCTATTTCTTACGTGATAAAAACTTTAAACCGCATTAAACTATTGCATTTTATTCCGCAAGCACTAATGCGCACCTAAAACTGATTTGCCATTATATAACTTGCAAATAAACAAAGGTGTAAGGCATCATGTGGATATTAATAGTGAATTAAATAATAATTAACTCGCTTCGCTCTTTCGTATTGTATCAAAGGAAGTAATAAACAATCAACTATTTAATGTCCAGACTTAATACTAAAACTACTATCACCAAGCTAGACTGGTCAGAATGTATTTGAGAAAGGAGCTAGGAAGTATTCGAAGGCTCCACGTAATGACTTTAGACTAACTTAAGGTCATTTCAATTAACTTGGAAGATTAGGAACGAAATACAATTTTGATAATGACATTTAAAGAGATTTGGCTAAAGCTGGGATTTTAGCGCTTGTGGGTTTTGACAAATTGTAGAAACAACGGATCAGTGCTAATTAAATTAATATTTAAGTTTAGATAACCGTTGGTGTATTTTAAAAAATGTTTGAAGACATAAGTGGAAGAAGCGGATAACTAACATTTTTGCAACCTTAGAATATATTCAAATTTTTTCCCATAAAGTTTTGACAAATCTTGTAACTTACCTATTTCATTATTTAGCTAGTGTATCTAGGTAAGGTAATAGGATATTCATGAAATCCACATTATTTTAATTTCAATTTTCCATCACCCGCATCCATTATCTAAAAATCCAGGAGTTTTTAATGTTTTTTGCTTCATCCACTTATGTCTTCAAATATTCGAAGACATCTTCATTTGTTTAGAAAATGTTCAGAAAACTTCAAATTGTTTCGAAATAAAATTATGAAAATGTACTAAGTTTAAGCTATCTCTTGTAAATATTGTGTAACTGTAAATTAATTCGTTTTTTACATAACATTTTTTATTATTCTCGGCTCCTATAGGTCATAGCGTGATGTTATTATCTATAGCCTTCCTCGATGAGTAGATTAATGATCACACAAATAATTTTTCAATTTCGTCCAGTAATACCTGAGATTAGAGTGTTCAAACAAACAAACACTTCGGCTTTATATTATTATAGATATCCCTGGAAATAATTTGGCTTGTAGATGCATTATAGGAGTTTAGGAAATCTATATATTAATACGTGAGCGGAAAACCTTATACCCCTTTTTACGAAAGACGTGTAGATGTAAAAGCATGAAATTTCTCCCAGATACAGTTGATATGGAAGAGGAGCGTGAAATACCAATATTATTTTAAAATCTGCTTTTATCTTCTATATTTCTAATTAATGAAATGCTACGCACACTACAACATGCACACTACAATATTTTAACAAGACACGAATTATTCTATTGTTTATGGTTGACGTCCGTGTTTTTTTAAAATAAAATTGAACGATCTGGTAGCGAGAATTTTATGCCAAATTGAAGCCTGTGAAATTTATTGGATTGATTTAAATAATTATTGTTGAATTTCGACCTGTAGTATATTTTAAAAACATTACATCCTTTGAGTGTGTAGATAGACTTTTCAGTAGTTTGAACACCTACATCTAATGATATTGTCAAATAATAAGCTTCTTTTAATATTTTCGGTTTGGTTTCGATTGCGGTTGGATTTTAAACATTTATTAATTCGAACTTTGAAGAACATTAAAGTTTAATGGCGTAGATCCGTCCAATAATGTTTCCTTTTATTAAAATATCAATAAGTTATAAGATGTAATTACCTATTTAGTAAGATAATAATAATAATTTTATTTATAATAACTATAGCTACTATATAATGTAGTTGTGTTCAAACCCGTCATTTCACTTTCTAATCATTTGGAATACTGGGTCATATTGGGTGAAGTAAACATCATGAATGCCTGTTAGGTTACCAAACTATATTTCTTTTTCTGTTTTTGGATAGTTAATTTATCTTCGAATAAATTAGATTTTTGATATTCATTAACTGCATTACGCAATTTATTATAATTTAGTAAAATGTTACCTCAATTTTAAATCATAGTACTAGTTTTACCATAACTTTTGTTGACTTCTTAATTTCGCGTCTTCTATAAGAACATTGTCTATAAGATATTTCATTTTAAAATGACAAAGACAAACCATTTAAAATTTGTATGCTACATACAGAGGTCTGTCATCTTGTTTTCTTTTCTTATCTTGTCCATTTGTAACTTCGCTACTTTCGTCTTTTATCCAAGAGTTAACGGAACCTATCCTTAAAATATTCCAAACAACACAGAGATGCCATTGAGGAGCACTTGCACGGGGTGGGTTTACCTGTCGCGTCACCTGCGAGCTGCGCGGGCGCATCGGACCTGTTTCTTCCGTCCTTCTCCCACAATCGCCGCTCTTCTTTTACAAATTTTCGAGCGCTCTGACGGAGCGGACGCGTGTGCTTGTGGTTTGTTTTGTGCTGTGATATTATGTGATAAAGTTTACTCAGGATGCACTATAAACTGTTCAAAAGGTATTTATTCAAGTGTGTTCATGTTTGTTCTGAACTTAAGTCGGTTAGGGGTAAACTTGGTGTTTTAGCAGTTATGGCTGTAGAATATTCTGTAGAAGAACTAAATAATAAAAATAGCTGAAAATGTAGCAAATATCTGTTAATATTGTGTAATTTTCAAAAACTTTGCGGGAGAAAATTACGATAGTGTGGTTGTTGTGTTGTACTTATGCAAAGTATTTCAGATTTAAAAGTTCAAAATGCCATCTTGCTTAGGCTTGATTTTAAATCTTATCCTTTCAAATTAACCGTTTGGACAAGGGGTTACCCTTCAACTAAGAGAAAATCTACACACGAAGTTTCTGAAAGCATGTCAGTGTATTAGAATAACCAATATTGTCCTAATTTATGTGTACTAACCGTTTTAGCAATAATCTACCGTGACATGACGTCAATAACGATTACTGCTAATTACTCACGTAATTAAACCCAACGTGACGTAGACCATAGTAAGTTAAACATGACTAATGTAAAGTGGTATACATTTCACCTACAACAGATAAGTATGCGTATGTATGATACTTTCGAAGAAAGAGATGACCGAAAGACAGTAGACTTGCTTTTTGGTTGAGTTATGTCAAGAACTGCAGAGAGATCATAACAAGACTCGACGTAATCCGACCAATGATGTAGATGCCGTGGCAAATCCTCTAATGTAACAATAGGTACCACAAACTGCAGCAGAGCAAAAGCATAAAATAGTTTAAATTCTTTAAGCGACGATGCAGCGTTAAAAGATAGATCGCTAATAGATGTGTGAACGTAAATTGTTTAATAGTTGGTCGTGGTATGGTTTCGAGAGACGTTATAGTTGTCTGAGACCTAATTATAAAATTTTTCATACCAATACTTAAAAATGTGGACAATAAATGCAAACAACATAAGATGTTCCATAATAAAAAAAAATGGGTTGCCTGGAAGAAACCGCTGTAAGCGGTAAGGCCGCCCTTTTACTTTATTCCCAACCTAGTTTCTCTAATTACATACATTAGAGAAAAAAAATTTTCTTTAATGTATGTATTTTATGAGCAAATAAATAATAAATAAATAAAAAAATATATACACATAATAAAAAAGTAAAATTGGAGTGTCTGCACACTTCATATTTTTACAAAATAATCAATGTGTAGGTGATCTGTTTGTCTGTTTTTACGCGCTAATCTTAGGAACTACTGGACGGATTTGAAAAAATGTTTTTTTAACAGCTAAAATGTACGGTTCCCGCGTGATATACAAATTTTTGCGCAACGAATTTGAGAAAACACCAACTATTCATTTAATATTATAGGAATATCTCAAATAAAGAATCATTTGACTTCCTGAATACGCGACGCGAAAAGGTATGGACCATTTTAATAATTTTAATAATCAAATGTCAGGTTAGTTTCAGAACTGGTGGTATACGTTATGAGAGATTTATTATTTCCAATTATAGTGGTCCAAAACCAAACACCAATACGTATATTGTGAACATTTCAGAAAGAACAGTTCTAAATTTTGAAATAATTATATGATAACGTATTCGATTTGTAAGGCTTGAAAATATTTCCAGGAAGTGTAGCGTCTAGGAGGTTTAGGGCCTTTTGCTCCACTTCCTGATAAGAGCCGCTTAGGCTCTCCGCAACCTATTTAACAGATGACGTATTTATAATAATAGCCTATCTGACACAAGTTGTGTAACAGCCCCATGCTCTTGCTGTATTTGTGTCTTCCTTATTGATTCTATTTTTTAGTTTGTTTAGATTTTGATTGTAATTGAAAAGTTTCTTATGTTATGGATCATCCTGGATATACTCGGGGTTTGGTTGTAAGCTAACTACTGTGTACGTGCTCTGATCGGCGAGTGAGTTGACAATCCGTCACGTCTCGCCGTGATATTTATAGTAACATTCTGTACTCGCTGGTAAGTAGGCTCCACTCGGATGCGCCACATCTCCACATGTTATAACGCACGTTGTCCAAGGATTTGATCAGCCATAAACCGTTTTTTCCTACAACCTATGCTGTCCAATTTTGCAAATCGGCAAGGTCTTTTTTTCGTTAGGGAAATCAATATATGCATCTCCACCAGACCAGAGGACCACCTGGGTATATGTGACCTACCGGGTGTGGTAAGACCGGACCGGGTATACTTATTAAAAGCCCAACGGTGATTCTACTTTTTTGCTTCAGACAGAGGCACGGGATACGCGGAATGCACACGCGACCGGTGCTGAACAACCTCTCCTTCATAGTCTTTCATTCCTCTCGATCCAATATTGCAACCCACTTTTCGGGAGGGGCCTGAACCCCTTTCAACTTAAGCTTAGTAACTAGTATCTATCCTATCTGTGGCTTTGGCCGGGGACATAAAAAAAAAATTAGAAACTCCATTGCGCCAAAATTCGTTTATCGCGCAGAAACCATACTGGCATAAAAATCCTTTGTCTTTTCCCTGGGACTCAAAATAACTCTATACCAAATTTCAGTAAAAACAGTTTATGTGTTATGGAGGCTGGTGAGCACGGCCCACCTGCCTCCCCCTTCTAGCTTATCTGGCTCGTGTTACCTAGATTCTAGATTATGTTGTTTACGGTTTTTAAGTTATGCCAAGTAGAACAACAGAAGTAATCATGTTATAGAAAATATTGTTAGCCCTTTTATATGAGCCGAGATATTGGTCTGGCGACCTAAAAGGGTCGTAACAGCAACATTGCAAAGGAATTTCTCTGCAATTCGTTTTGTTAAAAAAATTAATAGTTTTGATAAAATAGTTGGTTGAACATCGATTTAAATTATTTGTCAAATCATTGTTTTGTCATTTATAAGAAACTAGCTGACCCGGCGAACTTTGTTCCGCCTTAATGGCAATAAATAAGCAGATTGTGTTTTTTTTATTGGAAACGGGATAAAAAGTATCCTATGTCCGTCTCCTGGCTCTAAGCTACCTCCCTACCAATTTTCAGCCAAATCTGTTCTGCCGTTCTCGAGTTATAAGTGGTGTAACTAACACGACTTTCTTTTATATATATATATAGATGTTTATAAGAAAAATGATAAAATGAATTGCTCTTAGCAATATTGCGAACCTTTTTAGGGTGTCTGGGATAGATGACACGACTAAGTAACATAAAGTGCACCGTCCGATTGGAATCGGTTGATTCCCTTACCTGAGTGTCTGTTTAAGTGTTTTCTTTAATCAGGCTTTCCTAGTATACTATTAAAATAAACGTTCCCCAAGCAGATCATATTATCAATAATCATAGGATTAAGATGACCTCCCATATTTAAAACCGTCTTATGGCTTACATAATGCTGTGCCCAAAATGAGCTTAGAGGTTGTGTCGGTAAGCGGATTAGTCGCTTCGGGGCTTAGTGACCGATACTGGATACTGGTGTGTCACCCTGTTGGTCGGGTTCGATTCTAGTAGCAGGTACTTCTTTTTTTATGACATTTAGGGGGCAAGCGAGCAGACGGGTTACGTGATGGAAAGCAACTATCGTCGCCCAAGGACACTCGCGATATCCGAAGAGTCGCGAGTGCGTTGCCGGCCTTTATGAGGGAATAGGGGATGGGAATAGGTATAAGAGGTATTAGGGAAGTTGGGCCACCGCTAAACTCACTCACTGAACGAAACAGAGCACAACGCCGGTCGAGCAGGGCTGATTCGTGCCGAAGCATGGCTCTCCCGAGGCAATGAGCATCCGTATTATGTACTTGAGATCGGAAAATATCTCGTTGGTACACGCCTCCACCGGGGCTCGAACCTGCACCCTCTCCGGTGCGAACTAAAGGTCTTACCCATTAGGCTACGGACGCTCTAACTTCGATTCGACTGTCAGGTGAGAACGTCCACGTAACCAACCAATTACTGTCTATAATATTGAGTAATATTCAATTCTTCTGAGTTTTAACAGGTTAGTTGTAAATTTGAAAGAGAAAATATCCTAACCACGAAAGGATTACTAAGCGGGGGTGTCGTTATTACTTTTTCTAAGGAAAAGACACGTGAAAATTTCATGAACATTTGCTTAAGCCGGCTCCTCTGAGCAATAATAATACATTTTATTTTCTTACCACCATTCAATCATTTAGTCCACTACAATTGTTTGTGTGCAGACCGGTGCCCAAGCTAGGTGTTAGCCTGTCTTTCAGGTCACCAGGCCTCTTCCCAGTTTTAACACAGCTATTTTCTTTTAAAGTACATATATGTGCACATTTTTCCGGGATAAAAGTAGTATCCTATGTCCTTTTCCGGGGCTCAAAGTATCTCCATAACAGATTTTAGCAAAATCGGTTCAATGGTTTGGGCGTGAAGATGCAACAGACGAACACATTTTCGCACTTATAATATTAGTATGTATACTGTACTGAAACGTACGAAGTGATAGAAGCTCAAACTCAGGGCACAAATAAAATCGACGACCATCTCGAAAGCTGGAGAAAGCCACGTCTATAAAGTACTACATTTATTGCTTCCAGTAACGCTACGGAAACGTGATACTTTAAATTATATATCTAATGAAGTCTATAATATTTTTGTTTTGTTATAAGTTATTTTACATTTTCAGTGTGTTATATTCTTATTAGAAACTAGCTGTTGCCAGCGACTCCGTCTGCGTGGTAAAAAAAGATGATTATTTTCCTGCTCTCTTCTGAGACCTTTCCAACGAAAGCAAAACCGTGGAAATCGGTTCGTGCGTTACGGAGTTATAGCGTCAGGATTCAGGAAGAAGAACCCGACTTATTTTATATAATAGTTCTATGTGAGTAGACATACAAAACTTTTGCCCGCAGCTTCGCTCGCGTTAAGATGTATTTTCATACGAACATTCATCCCCTATTTTACCCCTTAGGGGTAAAATTCATAGTAATCCTTTATTTGTTGACGTTGTGAGATGTGGTATGCCAAGCCTGCCAACCATGACCTGTTATAGAAGTATTACTTTAATATTACTTTTAGATTTCGCCTAAGAAAAAACACTCTTTTGTTAATATATAAATAGTTTTTGCGAAATTCAAAAGTAACGCTATAAGTGCTCATGGTAGCTCATCAGTCCAGGAACTTGTGTTGTGCGCTGACAGATCAGGGTGGATATTATGACTGTTACAAACCTGCATGGTTCCAGGCAATTCAATATACGGCCAACAATTGCCTTGTTCGTTTTCGTATTACAATGTCTTATTAGAATAATAACTGAATTAATACTAGTTTGGTTGTCTATGAATGGCGTTTAAACATGTCGGTGACATTAGGGAACGTCAAACTTCACGTATTTAGTGTCACGTGACTGCTGACTGGCTGGAACTTGGCTGGGAATAAGAGGTCATAATAACCCCCCAGTAGGCTTGAAAAGGTCCTAATAGCAATATTGCAAAGGAATATCTCTGCAATTTACTTTAGTACATTTTGTTAAAAAATCGAATAGTTTTGATAAAATAGTTACATCAAAACTAATTTTAATTGATTGTAAAATTGATGTTTAGCAAAATTAATAGTTATTTACAAGAAAAATCACTAAACTGGCCTAAAAAGGTCCTACTAGCAAATATTACAAAGGAATTGCTCTGAAAGTCATTTCAGTAGATACAGTTTGTTTAAAAAATCTAATAGAACTTTTGATAAAAAAAAGTCACTTCAAAATCAATTTGAAACGATTGTGAAATTATTTTTTGGCAAATTTAGAAGTTATTTGCAAGAAAAATGATTAAATGTATTATTGCTCTTAGTAACATTGCACAGAAATACAAATAAAATAAATAAAATTGCTAAGTGGCCTCTTTAGGTCCGCGGTAAGTGAGTCAGGAAGTCAACATTTTGACGACCTCTGCGGCTCAGTTGGTAAGCGCGTTGTTAGCTTAAGCCGGGGGTCGCGGTTCCGAGTCCCGAAGGAGCAAAAGTTTTTTAATGTTCCTGGGTCTCGCATGTGTATTAAATATGTGTATTATATCATAAAAATCTTAAATATGTGTATAGTATAAAACTATTGAATATATTCCCGTTGTTTGGTACCCGTAACACAAGTCCCTCGGGTACTTAGTATTATCATGGACCAATTACTTTAATAATAATCCCTCTATGGTATAATCTTATTATTACAAAAAGTAAACTTAGAAATTACTAAACACTAGATACACTTTAAATCCATGGTACCATGGGTCATGGATAAGAAAACTACTATTGTCGGAATTTCATACAAAATTTGACGTTTTATGTGAAGTTTCTCGCCAAGTTACGGTGATTTAACCATAAACTATTTGTTACGAAAGCTAACGAAAAGCAACAGTAGCTTTATAAAATATTTTTTACAGTCATCAAAGATTTCCTATCCTGGAACCCGGATTAATTCCCTACTCACGACCGTATAGGCTGACAGAATACAAATAGTTTTAACACGAACAATACAAAATAAACCTTAACTTGACCATAAAGGACACATTTTTGCATAATCGTGTTATCTATAGTATGGGATACAAAAAACATGACAATACACAATATCAAGATTATTCAGTAGCTTTGATTCGATAAGGACTTGTTTCACCGCTCACAGATAGTCTATCCACAACTTTATTTGACAGGTGTTGTATGGATATCGCATTACTGAAAGTCTTAAATTATTTCATTATAAAATGATAACAGTTTAAAATTTGTTAAAGAAAAAGATGAAATAAAAATGTGTGAATGGTGGGAATCGAACGCGGCCCTCTCCGTTGATAAGTAGGGACCCTGGCCACTCCGCCACGCCGCTGATGATAAGCGCGTCGAATTTATAAATATCTTTAACGAAAACGCAGAAAACATATTCGTTGTATTAGAGCCCCCCTTAAACATTAAACTTATTTTGTTTTTAGTATTTGTTGTTATAGCGGCAACTGAAATATATATTCTGTGAAAATTTCAACTCCCAAGCTATTAGCGTTCTTGAGATACAGCCTAAAGACAGACATACGGTCAGGCGGACTGACGGACAGACATCGAAGTCTTAGTAATAGGGAAATTGGGTACGGAACCCTAAAGAGAATACAATGATATAATACGTACAGTACAGTAACTCAATACATTTGTAAATAATCCCACAACGCGTAGCTGGGAGTCCGTGAGAATTGTAAAACACTCAATCCACTTAGGCATTATTTATTTAGACGTGGAGTTGCCTCTTGAGCCGGTTTTTTCGCTAATACACTTTCACCAAAGTATGTATGATTGATGCGAGGGCTTCAGTTTAAAATGCTCCAAAAAAGGTTACCAGAAAACGGCAAGGCAAAAAAATCACGAATAGGGGTTTGGTGTTGGAAAAAAAAAACAAGTGGTTGTACTCTGGAAGTGCCAATATTTTTGTATATTAAATTACTGGAGAAACATGCAAACAGATCACCTGATGGAAAGTGCGATGCCGTTGTTGAATGTTATAAATGCTACAGTGTCTGTCTTTCTGTCTGCTACCTTTTCACGCCCAAACCGATGAACATAATTTTTTTGAAATTTGGTTTAGAGCTATTTAGAGTTCCGGGGAAAAGTCAAAGGATTTTTATACCAGAAAATGTGTGGTTTCCGCGCGATAAACGATTTTTGCCTCGACGGAGTGGCGGACACTATCTAGTATCTAGTAATTAAATAGTCACGCAAAAGCCGCGCAGGGGAAGAGAAAAATAGGGGTACTTTTCTTCCTCTCTCAGCGTTGGTATACTCTAACATTTGCCATCAGCTTTTAGTCGTCCTAAAAAATTGATAACGCTGCTAGTTTTCAAAAACAAAAAAATGTCTCTCTTTGACATCATTGATAACATAGCTGGAGTCGATATAACAGAAAATAGATTCCGTACTCCGTTTACAGTCACCACGAATATTCGCGAGGTTGGTCCTTACTACCTTGGAATAAGGGCTAGATGGTGATATTGTTGTCCAGTGACGTCATCTTACCTGCGGGGATCACCGTCCATTACCGTGGAATGCGGACTTTCTGTTGCTTTTGTTGTTTTTTTTTGTTACTGTGTTGTAGTGCGGGCGACAGTTTTGTTGTCGATAGTTTTTTTGGTTATTAATATCACGTGTACTACTGTTTGTCTTTATACTGGGGTGCTTCTTATTTTATGACTTTAGGCTTTAGGATTTACACAAAGTATAAAAATATGGTTAGAAATATTTTACCTGCTTTTTAAATGCATTTTTTTTTTCAATTTTCTTGCGTTGCTACCTCCTTCCACGCTAAAGAATAAAGGTTTTATCAAAGAAACATTATGTAGGGGGATAAATAAATTAAGGGGGCAAACGAGCAAACGGGTTAACTGATGGAAAGCAATTACCGCCGACCATGGTGTTACGTGACAAAATTATATACTTTTAAAAAAATAAATCTTTATCGAGAACTTAAGAACTATACAATTTTGAAATGTCTTGCTACCACTAAGGTTAGAATAGTTTTTAATTAATGTTCTTACAATGGTTTATATATTAACAGGACGAAGTTCTAATGACTTGTTTACAAAACAAAGGTCCTGTGAGAAAGTATAACATTAGATAATAGTGAACTTTGGTAACGATAACATAGATATTAACTAAATATTATTTGTTTAAGAACATTGGTATTAAATAAAGTTTAAACAAAGGAAATGTACATGATGTAAAATAAGAAATAGAATAAAATAACTATAACTATACTATGTATAGGGATGGGATATATAACAATGGACACTAGCAACATCAGACGAGTTGCAGGTGTAAAAATAAAAGTAGATTTTTCGAAATTAAATGTTTCCCTCTGAAAAGACTTCAACGAGTGTCAAAACTTGTTTTTCAAATATTACACAAAAACTCGAATAATAACTAAATTATATAATATTTTGAAATTATAAAATAAAAACAGTGACATCTTAATCACCTCAATTCGTATATATAATTCTTCAATGCGTGTGTTTGTCACTGAACTCCTCAACCGGTCGGTTGGTTTTTCACAAGCCTAGGCCGGCGAAATTTAAAATTAAAATTCAAAAAAAATATATATTTTGTCGATAGTCTGTACCACACTAGCGGCTTTGTTCGTCCTGGGAATAACCGTCTTCAACGTTTCCCGAAATCTTCTTGCGACGGTTTTTTTTATATTTTTTAACATTGTTATTATTTTACAACAGTAACACGTGTTCTGAAGTTTTTCAAATGAACAAATAAGTACTTTAAATGGATTTTTCTTTAGACTTTAGTTGGGAGTACTTTAATTGAAAAGTTATGTTGATGAAATGAAGTTATTATTAACTTTAAAACAAAAACGAAGCGTTTTGTTGACATAGTAATATTACACTAGCTTTTGTCCGTGTGCACACAAACTTTTATCTCGTATTTGATTACTACGTTATATAATCTACCTGCATGCCAAATTTCAGCCAGATCCATCTCGTTTGGAAGACGTTTTCGTAACTTGTTAATCAGAGCCATTCTTAAGTCACATTGAACACAAAAGATAATCATCAAAATCGACCCATTCGAAAATAACAAAAGAGTTCGAAAATTTAAAAAATGTAGACTATATAATATATCATCTTCTTTAAAAAATGTAGACTATACATAGTATCTTCTTAAAAAAATGGAGACTATATTTAGTATCTTCTCTAAAAATGTAGACTATATTTAGTATCTTCTTTAATATTTTTTATACCTTAAATATAAAGTTTTATCTAAAGCCCGCCTCAACTATAAAGGTATAATAAACGAATATCGTTAAAAACAACGTAACGATATTGGTAAAGTATTTTAATATGAAGTTTGACGTGATCAGTACGGGGGAAACTTCGTGCCTCGGGGAACTGACGTGCCTTAATAATAGATACAAAATCCAGGGCTGGCGGTTACAAGTTTTTTAAATAAGCATTTTTAGCTTTTTTTATAAATTGAATAAATCTTGTTTTCTGATTTCTGATCTTCTTTTCAAAATTTTGTATTTTTTAACATCTTAATTATTTTTATGTTTTTAAATACATTCTCACGCCATGTTTCGAATGTCCATTGACCCGAACTTTTTACGGCGGGTCTTTAAGCCGGTCACACACCGTGGTATAATTTTTAAGTAAATTATACACTTTCACTCGCAGCTAGGGCTTATGTAACCTGATTATCACTTTTCACGTAGCCTTTTTCGTATAATTTCTGGTGCATTTATTATTATTATGATTTTGCTATTGATAGGTTATCATATTTTTTTAAAATAAAAAAGAAATGACATTCGAAATAGAGGTCATTTTTTGAGACGCAAACTAAAATTTAGTTTATTTTAATAATATCCATTTTTGTCGCCGACACCCCTACTAGCAACATTCCTCAGGGCGGGGATTAGGGCGCGTCCACGATAGCGCGGCAAACAATGTGTTATCGGTTGATGAACATAGCCGGGCCCTTACTCACCACTCACCAACACTCAAATTGTACTCTTAAAGCCTAAAGTCGTTTGTCCACCAAGACCATCAACCGGGAACGAGAATATTACGGCCGGATAAAATGCAACTTTATGACATAGACTACAGGTTTCATTTTTCTCTACGCCTTTGATGACGGCGACGACATTGACGATAGAGAAATGTTGCTAAAAAATGAAACTTATAGCCTAGATCATAAAGTTGCATTTTATAGGGCCGAAATAATCTCCTTCTCGGTTGACGGTTTTGTCGAAGAAGCGGCGTAAAGCTGTTAAATAAAATCTCAGGTGAAGTAACTCTAAATTGTTATAAACGTAGTATAATACTAAAACGTTTGATTTTTGGAAAACTAGATAAAGGAATCGTATATTTTTCCGGAATCAAAAATACCCAATATTGATATACATACCAAATCTATATATTAATACGCGAGCGGAAAACTTCGTACCCCTTTTTACGAAAGACGCGGAGACGTAAAAGCACAAGAAATTTCTCCCAGTTATAGTTGATGTGAAGGAGGAGCGTGGAATACCAATATTATTTTAAAATATCCTTTTATCTTATATTTATTTAATAAATAAATCCCTACGCACACTTCAATGCGCGGTTTGGGTGTGAAGAGGTACACAGACACTTACACAGGACAGACTTAAGACAGACATACACACTTTCGAATTTATAATATTACTATGGAAGTATAGATAACTAGCAGAACCTTATAATCGGGGTAACTATGCCAATTTTAATGTCCTAAAAAAAGTTTGAGTAGTTATTAATATATTTTAATCTAGCCTTTTTCTTCCCGCGTGAGAAGAAGGGTTATGTACACATGTATGTATGTATAATGTATATAATTGTTTGGCACGCACTGCAGCCAAATTGGCTTCATGGATTTTACCGTATGAGGTACCGATTCATCTTGACAGCGCAAGTGACAAGAACATTAAAATAAAAAAATTCAAAATAGCGTACTTTGAAGCCAAAAAATGTGTGGTTCCAAAATTTTTTTTACGCCCATTTAGGTCGAGTGGGGTAGTGAAATGTCGGGATTTAAAGCCATTCTAGAAATAATATTTAATAAAATAAATTATAAATGGCAATGGTTCCTGCAGTCGGATTTTTCTGTTTCTGGACATTTAGCTTGTTTTGCAACAACGCTCATTTATTTCGAAATAAAAGCAAAACAATGCACACGAACATTACACTCCACATTCGCAGAATTAATTAAGCTGTGGAATTTTAAAATAGAACTGCTCTCATTGACCTAAAAAAGTTTTGTTAAATTTTTTGTTTAAAACTCGAGTACCGAAATGCGCAAGGGGCAAAGTGGGCCTTTATCATAAGTGCAAAGCATTTTAAACACATTTTAAATATAAAACTACATTCTTTAATGTTTAAAACATGTGCTGAGATTCTTAATTGGTTGTTAATTGCTATTTTGAAGCTCATATTTTTTGTTACTTTTACTTCAAAGCGTAGAGCGTTCGTGACCTACTGGGTAGTTTGGTTCGTTTTCCAGAGGGTGCTAGGTTCAGTGCCGGGTGGAGGCGTGTACTATTAAGACATTTTCTGTTCTTAACTTCATAATATGGATGCTCGTACTTTGAACAGGATTAACAGATAAAATTATCAAAAGTCCGGAGAATATGCTTTATTTACGCCAAAAAACCCTAAGATTTTTTTGCAAATTAATATTTGTTGACAGGTCATTTGAAAATGATAATATTTCTTTCTTCTAAATCTTTAAAGTTTTCTGAACTTTGTTGTCCGTCTAAAAATCCTGAGATTCCTTGAGATTTGCCAAGTTTTGCAAACGAAACATTAGGCGTTTACAAACGCCTAATGTTTCGTTGTGCTGTGTGTTGTGCAAACGATCCGCTTACCAGATGAAATTGAAGACATAAGTGGAAGAGACAAATAAGTAACATTTTAAAAACTGCAAAAAGTTTTTATGTAAATGGACGTTTAAAAACTCAAAAAACTATTTGAAATAAAAATAATGTGTTTTTTATGTATAGCTAGATACACTAGCTAGATAATGAAGTTTTTATTACAAGATTTATCAAAATTTTATAGAAGAAAAAATAGTATTTACCCGAAGGTTGAAAAATGTTACTTATCCGCTTCTTCCACTTCTGTCTTTAATTGTTATGTTACAAAGGTTTTATAGCTATATCACATCTGACGTGTAGTCTTCTAGGCGCTGTCACTTGTCAGTACCATTAGGTACAAAAGGAAATATGCGTGTAAAACAAAATTTATTGAATGCAAATTACTACGATAGTGGGTTAAAATATATACAGAATGATAAAAAATATCTGAATTATAAATAGATAACTAAGATATTAGCGATGTAAGTTTTCTAGCCATCTCTTTCTCTTAAAACGTAATTTAGTATGAACTTTGTGTGCAGCTTATGGAATTTGACGTCACAATTAATATCGGATCTCTCTTTCTAACTGACTACTTTAAAGGCTTGTAACTTTGTTGTTTTCAATTTTATCAAAAAACTGATTGGACTACATCGTTTTTCAATAACGTAAAATTTATTTAATTAAATAATAAAAAATCATGCATATTCCCTATTTCGTAACAAGTCCTAGGGTAGCTTTAGCATGTCCTTAGAACCTACTGAGATCATCAAAGGGTTTTCGTGATCGGATACCATTGATCCTAGCGACACAAGAGATGCACTGGTGGGAATGTGTAAGCCAACCTCTATTATACAAGCTAAATGTTCAAAAACGAAAACTCGTCTGCAGGAAAAATTACAATTTTAATACCAAGTTATTTATATTTCTAGAATGGCTATTTAAAGCCTTTCATTTTGATACACTACTCGACGACCTAAATGGGCAAAAAAATATATTTAAAACCTCACAATTTTGACTTCAAAATCAGCCATTTTTTTACATTTTTTTAATGTACCCAGCGTCATTTGCGCTATCAAGAAGAATCTAACGGCACCTCATACGGTGAAATCTATCAAACAGCTTAGGCTGCAGAGCGTGTCAAACAATTATACGTACATAATACATACATATATACTCTCGAAAAACATAACTCTCCTTCTGGCGCAGTCGAGTAAAAATAAGCATACTTGTAGATCTGATGATGGTGACGGGCCTAGCCATGGGCGGCAGCGGCGGGGGTGGCAGCTGGAAGTACGGCTTTGGACTCCGCGACAGACTGTGGACCTGGAATTGTATTAATACGAGTTAACACGTACTTTCGGATATCATGACGTATCCTGGACAATTTGACCTTTAGCAATTAATTGTATTTTAAGAAAAACCTTTTATAATTAAAAAAAAGAGTGCTTGGGAGTTGAAGGTTGCACAACGAGCGTGTGCCGCCAACCACCATGATTTCTAGCATCGTAAAATTTTTGTCATTAAAAATATAATTTATCATATGATATGACCGATGATAGATGATTGTGTGTACTTAATTATTTACTACCAGTTTACAACTTCGTTGTGCAAAAATTTATATATCACGCCTGAAACATACATTTTCCCGGTATAAAAGTATCCTATATGTTGCTCAGACCTAATAGCTATGAATGAAAAAAAGATTTATTCAAATCCATCCAGTAGTTCCAGATAACCAGTCAAACAGATATCTTTTTTGGGGATATGTGTTCTATTACTGTTCGTTAGTTACCCCCACATTGATTATTTTGTAAAAACATTAAATGTACAGACACTTCGATTTTAATGTTTTATTATATTATGTATAGATTGTAAGTAATAACTCCTTATAGAAATCGGTGATGAGACTCTACCTGAAGTTGCTGTACATCCGTGGGATCCTGGCAGACGAAGGTGACGAAGTCCCCGAGCGAGTCCTGTGGCGCACCCTCATACTTGCCCCCGTGCTGGCTGGATAGACCGTCTGAAGCTGGAAATATTTCAACGAATCCATCTTTAACTTTACGTAGAAAACCCTTAGCAGATTTGTCCACAAGAGGAATTCTACTTAATACAATTTTATTTGACGACCTCTGTGGCTCAGTTGGTAAGCGCGTTGGTAGCTTATGCCGGGGGTCGCGGGTTCGAATCCGACGGAGCAAAAAGTTTTTCATTGTTCCTGAGTCTTGGATGTGTATTAAATATGTGTATTATATAATAAAAATCTTAAATATGTGTGTAGTATAAGAGTATTACATATACGAGTATTTCCATTGTCTGGTACCTGTAACACAAGTCCCTCAGGTACTTAGCACGGGGCCAGACTGACGTGACGTGAAGCGTCCATAGATATTATTATTATTATTACAATAAGAATTTTCTGAAACTCTTCATAGACAATATCACTTGATGGTGCTCCTTCACTCTTTCAAAACTTTAATTAAGCGCGTCGGTGAAATAGATATCTAGAATCTTGAAGCCTGCTCACGCCGACGCGCTCTAAAGCTGTATTTTTAGGTGTTAGAGTCCTTTTGGAATAATGAGGTCTCTTGCAATATGTAATCTATTAACGCGAACAGAAAACTTCGTGCCCCTTTTTACGAAAGACGCGTAGATGGAAAATCATGAAATTTCTACCCAATCATAGTTGATATGGAGGAGGAACGCACAATACCAATATTATTTTAAAATATGCTTTATTTTATCTTTTATATTCATTTTAATAAGTAAAACGCTACGCACACTATAATATTTTGTGATGGCACGATAATCATAAACGAAATATACTTGTTTATGGTTGAAGGTTGACTATGATTTTTTAAAATAAAATTTAATAGCCGGCAACGAGACATTTATAGCTCCTCTACACGATGGATTTAAAGATTTATGGTCGAATTTTGACCAGGGTGACCTCTAGTTAAAAAATCCTAATCATATTCATGTCAGCTCCTCAGCTAATTCCTTATCAGTTTACATTATATTGAAAGTACCAGAATACAAGCACTTACAAGTAGGATGCGTGTCGGTGGGCGGCGGCGCGTGCTGGTAGAAGATGGTGTTGGACGACACCAGCGGCGACTGCGCCACGCTCAGCGCGGCTGAACTGTGTGGGATGTCTGGAATAGGAGACGATGCTAATCAGCATGAATATTGAAAAGTATAATTGAAGACATAAGTGGAAGAAGAGGGTAACTAACATTTTCAAAATCTGTCGGATTTTTGCGTAAAAGCACCCCTTAGAACTGGAAAAATGATTTGAAATTAAAATAATGAAGATTCGATATATTTCCGGATAAACAAGCTTAATGATGAAATCACTAAATTACAAGATTTATCAAAATTTTATTGGAAAAAATGAGTGTAGAGGTTGTAAAATGTTCCGCATGTCATCCGCATCTTCCACTTATGTCTTCAATTGCTCTAATCAGTACGAAGTTTTGAACCTTGTCGATATAATGTGATTTTTAATCCTTCAATACAGTTTTGCCGGTTACCACTGAACACCAAAAGTCCATAAATTTGCATATTGGACAAAATTATTATGATAAATCTAAATATCCTGTTCACTGATCGACAAAATCATGAGAATGGCATCTGCCCACTGACAAAGAGAATAAAATCACTACTAGACCGATAAGGCTAGATTTTTTGGTTAAAATATTCTAAAGTTTCTAATTTTTGGTGTATACTTCAAGTCCCACTAGGACTGGGTGAACCTAAAAAAAATATTTTATGTCATTTTGCTCCATCGCTTCCAGAGATATTTAAGGATTTTTTTTGATCGCTATTGGCTGAAAAGACAATTCAAGTTTAAAATTTAACCTCTGTGAGGTTAGTAGGATAGAAACTGATGCGTTTTGGGTCAGATTCGTCCACGGCTTAAAATAGTTAACCAACAATCTGAATCAAGTTCTAGATATTTTCTCATTCTTTTTTTATTCTTATTTTAAAGTTAAATTTTGTATTATAAGTTTATATAACAAATTTAAAAAACTGGCTACAAAATTTTGATATTCTCAAAAAGCTACGATCATCAGAAGTGACATAAATTTGAAAATAAGCTAATTTGGCATCACTCTATCCCTGTGCAAAAATCATAAACTTTAGGAACTTAACATCTCAAAACACGCTAGCCCTATTGGTCTATACGTTACGTTAGATAAACAACACAAGAACGACTTCCACTTTGTTATTTAAATTTACCAATAAATTAGTATTGTATTATAAAAATAATCGAAAAAAAACAAAGTGCCGAAAATCCCGAAAGTCCCGGGAATTCCCGGTCCCGGCATAATCTGATACCGAAACGTCCGGTTCCTTGAAACAGAACCGGTTCTCGATACCCTACTTGTAGCCTCAGCGTGGCGATCGAGAAAGTGTTTCCTTCAAGATAGACAAAGTGGCCGACGCACAAAGGTAATCTGTCCGTTTATCCCAACTATCTGTCAGCTTGTCTGTCATCATGACATGAAGAAGGGCTTTACTGTTTGTCAGTAGGTCGCAACCCGGACATATCGGGAACAATGCGAATGTCAGTGACCTGTGCGTAATCGTAACCTCCTCTATATGTATGCGAGCCTGGTACACGCGCCGCATACTGATCGCTCACGTCTCATTATGATACCACAATTTAAATATCCTTATCAAGGATCTGGAATCGCTTAATTGTTATTATGTGCTAAGGTTTATGTTGACGCTTATGTGGTGCACGTTTTTTCTTTGTTCGATGTTTCTTATATTGTGTAAAAAGATTTTTATGAAATCATATTTTATATATTTTTGGAGATTTTCTGGCGAATTTTTTTGAACGTTCTAGTTGGGTTTAAAGATTAAAAAAATCTTTATGTCTCTATAAATTAAACGAAACCGTCGTGTTTTATAAAACTTTCTTACAAATATTATTTTAAACTGCAAGTCGGTTGAATAATTCTAAAAAATATCATCACATTCGTAAAACAGATTATAGAAATCTATTTCTGCGTCACTATTTATAGTTCACTCGTGGGAGAGCTCTCCCGATATAGCTGAATTCAACCGAAGTAACACGGCTATCGTAATTAATTCGATGGATTTTTTGTACGTATTTAACTAAATTATTTGCACCTTTGCGCACAAAAATTTACTTTAATATATTTTAAGGTTGGATAAGAACGGTGCATAGACTGATGATGCTCATATTGTATGCGCTGGCAAACATTGCATGTTCTCTGATCATGTGATCGTTGATAATCGCAACAATCATCGTGCAAGCATCCACATGCATAATGGTTCGCATCTTTTTGGTAAAAGATGGACCCGTGCGAGTTTTTTACGCTGGTTCTTTCACCGGTTTTCCCGAAACGTTCAGGAAGTGTACTTACAGTCCTTTTTTTGAATAAAAAATATTTTGCTTTTGAGTTTTGATATTTGTTGCACAGTGGACCCCTGATAATCCGACAAACATTGTACGGGGCAGTGTCGGGCTATTGTCGTATATGTCAGCATTTGTCGGATTAAGATATCCTATAGTGAGTACCTTGTAATGATTTGGACATCATTTGGTCAAAATAATATTATGTCAACTAATCCAAACGGCCTGTGTGGCTCAGTTGGTAAGCGTGTTCGTAGCTTAAGCCGTGGGTCGCGAGATCGAATCCCGCCGACGGAACAACATGTTTATTAATGTTCCTGAGTCTTTGATGTGTATTTGTATTTTATTTTATTATATTTGTTTTATTTCATTGTATTTGGATGTATATTGTGTGTATCGTATAATACAAATCATAAATATGTGTAGTAGTATAAAAAGTATTAAATATATTTCCGTTGTCTGGTACCTGTAACATAAGTATCTCGGGTACTTAGCACGGGGCAGATTGACGTGGTGGGAAGCGTCCATAGATATTATTATTATTTATTCGTTGCGTAGGTCTACAAAACGAAAAAAAAAGTTTTGCTGCCTCCAATCCTACGAAATAATATCGTTGACTGACAGTAGTCAGTTTAACCATTAATTTATTTTTAACGGCTTTGTAGAAACAAAGAAGTTAAAAATAAATTAATCGCAAAAATATGTAATTTTTAATTTGTACACATAAAAAAAACATTTTCTCAGATTTGCTGTTTACGTATGTCTTCAATTTAAGTAATTATATTATTATGTCGTCATCTTAGATTGTTTAAAGAATACGAAAAAATTTTTTTTTAACATTTGTGTTGAAAATGTAGTGAAAAATAAGAAAACCTGAAGTTAACTTTGTGAAAAATGTGCATTTGCATTATTTTGAGATCGAAATTAAGGATTTTGACCGGTCATGATAACCGAAAATTACTTACTGAAGCACTGGCCGACCAGCATCCCAGAGGGGGTACCGCGGTCGGTGGAGGGCTCGAACGCGGGCGGAGCTGGGCTGTTGTAGCTGTAGTACGTGGATTCTAACTTAATCCCGCCCGATCCGCCCGGCGACTCAGAACCCGTCTCTTGGAGTATTGACGCTGGAAAAGTTAAATTAACGGTAATTATATTGTTGATAGCACTAAATATAATCGGCGTGTTCGCTAGCGTTTTTGCATGGGTGCATGCGCGCGCAAAATCTCTTATACGCATGCGCTGTCATGACAACGTCACAAAAAATTTAAGTCTGTGCAGTGTAAAATTTCACAGCGCATGCGTCAAAAAACGCTACCAAACACTGCCAGTAATAAAAAAAATATGAATGATTTGCAATGATGCCCGAGATACACAAGGCTAGATTTTAAACTAGGTTGATAAATAAGGAACACGATAGTTTTGTTTATATGCTTTGTTTACTAAAACAGAAAATTAGGCTAGAAATTACGCTATTTTCATGTACGCGAAACCAGAAGTACTACTAGTTTACTGACGATAGCTTTCTATCTTAGCTTAAAACTAGTCTCCCGTATCTTGGGCACAATGTTAATAACAACATATAATAATTGTCTACAGCATATTTTAATAGCGATGATTCTTGATATTAAATTGTGTGAAAAAAAAATTAAATCTTTCAATGTTAGTACGTATTGCATCAAGTTCACTACCAAACCTATTTTTTTTAAGAATGCAGCTTTAAAGCATAAAACTTTAACACCACACTACAACGGCATAGAAAGAAATAATAAGAGGAAGGAAGTACCTTTAGACAGTTTCCACAGTTCCTTCGACGAGAAGACACCGGTCGCTAGAATAATATCGTTGCATATCACTCCGTTGTACGGATTATGGGTATAGCCTGTAACCCATCTCACAATGTTACATCAAAATCGAGCGAGCACTCGCCGTAGACGAATAAAATGGCTCTCAATGGCTTAAAGATCTAAACAATAGAGTGCATTTAACAGTGACAAGAGTCATTACAACTTATTTTAATTCAATCTCTCACGAAATTGTTTTAAGTCAACTTACTTTAAATGAAAAACATCATAATATTATTGTAAGAGATGAACTAGATATTTCTAATTTGGAAATAACTCGACTTTAGTCAATGCACTCTAATAAATTAAGAAAATATTGAATCATAGGTACCATAAGTAATATACCTACGTGAATTTCAAGGATTGAAAAGATCGCACACTGTGCATCTACCAGTGGCTATTACTAACATCGAAAGGGTACTTAAGCAGGGGTTTAATAGAAAAAAATTATCGGTGAAGAAATAAATTCACGATTATACTTGGGGTTTACATGGTGCTGATTTTATACGAAATATTGAAAAGAAAATTTATATAAATGCAAAAATTGTAAAGCTATCCGAATAATTTAAATATTGCATTACGTGGACATTGGTTATTAAAATGTTTGCATTTATAAGAAAATCAGTATTATTTCAGATTGTAACTTTTCAAGTTGTTGATTCATTATGCACACAAAACTCAAATAAATGCATCAATCGATTTTATACTAATTAACACAGCAACGAGATTAACACAATCTAGGTAATCATTGAAAAGTTACAACTGAAAATAAAAATGAAAGAGAAGGAACACCGACTACAGATATCAAAAAACATCGAAACCACATCAAAATCGATCCATCAAACTTCGACAAAAGCATGATAGTGCAGGCCAATGTTAACGTACACAACCAACTAACAGTGTTCGGTGCACGACAATTTCAACATCAATGTAACTAAGAATGGTATTAGTTATTCTGATAATATTCGCTTCCAGTAAACTGATTTCAAATTTGTTAAAATTTTATTTAAACGTGCATTGAGAAGTAAAACGTTTCTGTTAAAAATAATTAAAAATATATTGATAGAAGAAATTCTTTTCGCATTCCAAGTTTACTCATAACAATTAAACTGTGCTGGACTAAACATTCCATAAAATAATTTCAATGTTCGTTTAAGTGAGCCTAATACTCGTGTGACCTTTGTCCAGTCGTAGGATAGTCTAGGCTCCTAAAAATCGTAAACTTATTAAGTGAAAATCGTATTAAATTGAAATCAATTTCTTAGAAAATTGCTCATAAAGCTACTCAGGCAAAAACAGTCATGCACAAAGCTAAATAAAATAAAAATTTTAATTTTAAAAATAGAGATGATATATTGAAATGGATTTTAATTATAGATATATAATAAATATAATAAAAAAATATATTCATAAAGACAGAGACGAAGTACGTAAGCCACGAACAGAGATAAAAATGTTTTTGAATAGTAAACAAAATAAACAAAAAATAAATAATAAAACGCAAAAAAGTAACACCAAATAACTTCAAAATTTTCAACAATAAAAAAATGCAAAAATAGAACACAATAAAAATGAAGCAAAAAGAAGTATCTCAAGCATAGACGTAAACATTGATACAGGACGTACCAATGAAGAATTTGGAAAAGAAATACAAACATAGAGCACACAAGCAACAGAACAACCATTCTTAGCTACAACACGACACGGTACCGACGTTTTACCTTTGTTCTTAGCCTCGTGTTCGTTCTCTTTATCCCTAGAGGGGTGTGGCGAGAGAGAACCGCTTAGTATATCTGAAACATGTCTAAGATATAACACTTTGACGATGGTAAGCTCTTTAAGCGACAATCATTCAAGGACCTTTTTTATAGCTCGGTTTATATTAGTGTTTGGTGCGAGTGTTAAGAATACGTGAGGACTACTTCAAGTGTGAATGTTATAATAATCACGCACTAATCACTTGGCATTTGCACTTAACGCTTGCACTAAACACTAATCAAAATGCAAACCCATACCCATTGCAATTGAGAATTTTTTTTTATTTCGAAAAGTTTTCTTAATAGTAGTTTCTTTTCAAAAGGTAATTGAATTATTGTTTCGAGAATATTCGCAAAGCTTTGTCATGTTTTCAACGATAGTATAATGCTATAGGTGCAAGTTGCTTGTCGTTGGTTATTTCAGCTGGTTTTAGCTTTTTCATTTTAATAGCATAATGGAGCTACAGCTACTAAGTTTGCTTTTGAGCATCTATTATGACTTGACTACCTGAATTCGTCGGTTTAATTTCTTTTGCTTGACTTAGTCTTTTTAAATATGGTATGACATGAATTGCAGCTGGCAATAAAGTACGAATTCCAAAGAATCAGAAAATAATGATCAGAAGAGTGCTCGAAGTCTATGATTAATAGCTGTCTCCTTTTTTTAAGTCCTTTCAAAAATACAGCGTAAATTTTATATCGTTTTGCTTCCTCAAGTGGATGATTCTGACCCGTGTAAGCGAACAACTTTTTCGGGACAACTTTCCTGCTTTAAAAAAATCAGCTGTTCCATACCAATTGTCGATATCTACTGGACAAAAATATATGAAACAGCTGTTATTTTTTCAGTAAGAAACTCTCTTACTGGAAAAAAAAATCCGCTGATCTAACCAAAAACTTGTTTGTTTTAATAGATAAAGTCATCCCTTTTAAGGAAGTATGTAAAATTCACACTTTATTTTCCGTAACTACCCTTGCATTTAGAAGCAACGCACAAGGGATCCTCGTTGCAGGATCAACATTTCTTATGATTTATTAGAGCTCGTGCACTAGATTTACCATCTTACGCTTAACCCCTTTTCACATGCACACGGCCGGTGGTTGCCGTCCGACAACATGGGGACCGGCTGGATAATGTACGAACGCTTTTACATGAGTATGGTCATCTAGTCACACGATCATGTGCATGTGAAGGGACTATGAGTATACGCAAGCTAAGCTAGTAATATACGCAAGCTAAGCTAGTAATATAGTAGAGCGAGAGACCTGGCAGACCGTCGCTCCCATTACCATAGCTGTTGATGAAGTTAGCAAGATACAAGTCGAGTTCGCGGACTGACACGTTGATGTGGTAGGGGTTCACACAGAGGTTCGGCTGCGTACACTCTGGGTGCTTCTCTAGCCTCTCACCGTCTGTGCTTTCGAGCGGTATCGCTTTGAACAGTATCACCATTACTAAATCTAGCCTCCACACCTGGAATGTAATAAGTGGTATGTTAGAATACACATAATAAAACTTGGAGTTTTATGTTTCTCTAGTCTTCTGGTGTACACGTGTTAAGTAGATAAGTTTTTTTGTTGTTTCATCGTCTACTATTATTGTTTCTGGTAGGCTATCTACAACTTTTCTGACAGATTCCCCTTACGACATCTGTAAAATAAAGTCGTGTCTGTCAAATTTCGTAAAACTATCAACCCCTAAGCTACCCCTGTAGGTTGAATTTCGAAGAATCCCGTCATAGTGAGTGCACGCAAAATTTGAAACTCCCAGGACTTGTAGTGAAATGTTTCATTCAAACTTTCAAACCTTAAAAACAAATCTTAGGGGTTGAATTTCATAAAATCCTATCACTGAATATGAAAAGAGAATCAGGCCTTCGTTGGGATGTTACATTACACTTTACAGGTTTCTAGGGTTTTTTTTTAAAGCAATTTTAATTTCATTCAAAAAAGTTTTTTTTCCGTGAAAGAGCTATGCTTCGGCACGAATGGACCGGCTCGACCGGAGTGATACAACAGCCTCAAATAAAACTGGCATGAAACGGCGTTGTGCCGTGTTTCGATCAGTGAGTAAGTTTACCGGTGGCCCAACATCCCTAATCCACCTATCGCTCTTGCAACTCATAAAGGCCGGCAAAGCACTTGCGAATTTTTCATGGGCGACTGCAGATCCGTCTGCCCGCTTGCCCCCTTATCGAAAAAAAGTGTGGGAGGAACTCACTTTATCCGCCTGCCGCAGACAGTCTATCCTTCTCATCTTGCCCTTCTGGTCGGGGTTGGAGAGCACGCAGACGGCCGGGCGCTTCCCCGTGATGGACAGCACGAAGTCCTCCCGGCAGTCCTGCGTTATGTCCTTTCTTAGCTTCCCCAATAGTCGCGAGGCCCATTTTTGTTTAACCTCCGCTTTCTCGTTCTGAAACGTGATGATTAAGAATTGAGAAAAGTTTTATTACACCTTAATATCCTGGATTACATACTCTCAATGTCCCGTTGTCTCATACCAGACTCCGACTAACTCTTTCTTTGCTGGATCGTGTACGTCTCTCAATTTCACAATTAAGAATGATATCAATATAGACATCTTCTGCAGTAGCGCTAACATTAGACAACTCCTAGCTACTAATGTCTTCAAATACAGCCCACACTAGTTGCGGCATTAATGTCGATGTAAATTTACGTTGTTGTTTGTATAACCTTAGAGTCGTTGGTCTTAACTTTAAGGTGAGCTTTTTTTTCCTTTTAATTTGTTATTTATTTGTGAAGATTTGTAACTGGCTCTGAATTGTCAATCTGTTCAACCGCTATCGTATTTTTAATGAGCTGTAGGTATTCCTAACAAATAAAAATTAAATATAAAAAAAAATTACTTTCCCTAGCTTTTTTTGCGAATTAACCGTAACTTCTTGTTTAAAAACTGAAATGCGAAAAATGTGAAGAGTAATGATCCTATACTTTGTTTCAAATGTTACATTATAACAATTAAAAGTTATTTAATTATTATCTTAACCCTTATCAACGCCAAATAAAAGTATAGGAATATTTATGAAAAGTCAACTCGCATTACCAAAACAGATGCGTTTTCAAGTGCGTTACCTTTATTCTTCGCTATTTAAAATACTAGTAAATCAATAATAATCACTTTAAAATGGTATGTATGTAATGATAAATTAGGGGGCAAGCGAGCAGACGGGATAGCTGATGGAAAGCAACTGCCGTCTCCCATGGACACCAGAAGAGTCGCCAGTACTTTGCCAGCCTTTATGAGGGAATGGGGAATGGGAATAGGCTTAGGGGGCATTAGAGAAGTTGGGCCACCGGCAAACTCACTCACTGAATGAAACACAGCACAATGCCGTTTCATGCCAGTTTTCGGTGAGGCCGGGGTATGACTCCGGTCGAGCCGGCCCTTTCGTGCCGAAGCATGGCTCTCCGACGGCAATCAACATTCGTATTATGTACTCGAGATCGGAAAATGTCTCATTGGTACACGCCACCATCGGGGTTTGAACCTGCACCCTCTCAAGTGCGAACCACAGGTCTCAGTCACTAGTCTACGGACGTTCTAAATATAACGTTTCAAATTATTTCGATTAAACTCCAAGATACTATAGTTTTAGGTTCAATTTTAAACATAGGCAATAAATTTCTTGTACTAATGCTCGCGACTGACACGAGATACTTTTGTTTTACGACGATGTTTATCTCGTAAACTATAAATAAATATTTTTATTTCATTTTCTGACACGATTTTCTTGTCCAGCTTGCAAGGCAGAGCTTTCCTGATGTCAGTTTTATCTGTTCTGTAAATCTAAGCTTTCATTTTACTGCTGCTTTGCTTCTGCGTCGCTTTTTGGATAACAGAACCATTATAAAGCTTTTTGACAAAAGCGATATATATTACACATCACTGTGAATTAAAATGATATTAAGTCATCATTAAGTGACTTCTCGTGAAAAGTTTAAAGTGTTGTGTCGAAGCTCTTATTATTGACTTTACGCGGCACGGCAATTGTGCCGTGACCGGGTAAAAATGTGCTAAATGTATCTAATGTCTGATTTACACGTATTAAGTAAATAAGTACTTAACTAAATTTTAACTTAATTTTAAGTTATTAACTTCATGTTAAGACAAAATTTAGTAGCAAGTTAAATGACTACTTATCTACTTAATACGTGTAAACCAAACATTAACGCAGCAGGACCAACTGGCGCCCTAAAAAGGTCACTTCACAATATTGCTAACAGCAGTTCATTTTGGCATTTTTCTTGTAAATAACTACTAATTTGCAAAACAGTAATTTATCAAACAATTTAAATTGATTTCGAAGTGACTTTTCTATCAAAACTATTCGATTTTTTTAAACAAAATGTACTAATACGAATTGTAGAGCATTTCGTTTGCAATATAGCTGTTACGACATTTAAGTCCCTGCTATTCTGCTAATATAACATTGATCATGGCAAACATTTTTTCATTTTATTATCTGCATCTCTTACGATGAACAAATCATGTTATTTCGTCCCCCTATTTATTACCATAATAAGAGAGAGATGAATGACGGACAACAAACAAGAATATCTCATAGAGACGGCAATACGCTATTTTTATTTCGGTCGCAAAGAAAATTGTTGCCGAAAGGAAAGTTTTTCTGAATTATGACGTCGAATTTTTGAATATTTTGAATATCCATGGGCGTTGCACACCACGTCAGTCTGGTCCCGTGGTACTTACCACGAGGACTTGTGTTACGGGTACCAGACAACGGAAATATATTTAACACTTTTATACCATACACATATTAATGACTTTTATTTTATCATATATTACATCCAAGACCCAGGAACATTAAAAACCTTTTTGTTCCGTAGGCGGGATTCGAACCCGCGACCCTCGGCTTAAGCTACCAACGCGCTTACCAACTGAGCTACAGAGGTCGACCAATTTGTTACACTGGGTTCAATTGTTTTACCCCCTTATTCATATGAATACTTAAACAGTGTTTAACTTATCAAGGTTCGCTGTCCCGTCTTAGAACGACAAACTGGGACAGCAAAACCTTGATAAGTATATTATTCATAAAATTATTTAATACAACACTTTAAATAATTTTATGAACAAGGGGGTTAATGTAATGCACGAACTTATTTTTAGATTTAGATTGTAATGAAACATCCAATACACATGTATTAATTCAGACCATAAACTAATATTTAATATCAGAATCCATTTGTAATTTTTACGTACATTTAACTCTAGTATTTTTTACAAACTGTTGCCCTTCTGATAAAGAGAAATACTCTTAATTTTAGTTAACTACTATATTCGTTGCGCAAAAATTTGTATATCACACGGGAACCGTACATTTTCCCGGGATAAAAAGTATCCTATATGTTGCCTTGACCTAATAATAACTATTAAACAAAAAAAGATTTATTCTAATCCGTCTAGTAGCTCCTGAGATTAGCGCGCACAAACAGATAAACAGACAGACAACTTATATAATTATTTCGTGAAGAGGATGAAATATTTCGAGTGTGAAGCGCTGAGAATACAACAAACTGTGTTTCGCTCGTAAAAGTTCACACTCGATATTTTATTCGAGTGTGAACTTTTTCTCACATCCTGAGAATTGCCCCCCTGGCTTTAAATGAATTTATATGGTACACTTGCTGTTGCCCGCGACTCCGTCCGCGTGGTAACTTATCTGTTGAAATTTCTCCTGTTTTTTTTGCCACAAGCCTCACGGAGACCGAGACGTTTCCGACGAATGCGAAACCGTGGAAATCTGTTCGGGCGTTCTGGAATTATGTCGTCAGGAAGGAAGAAACTCGACTTATTTTTATATAACAGACCAGACGATAGATTGGAATAAATTTATGTAGAGCAACATGCAAAAGTGCAATAAATTTCCAGATCTGTGCCGATTTGTCCCTTGAATCAATATTGAAATGAGGAAGGCAAGAGCCTAATTTTAATTAGGTTACCGACTGCAGCGTCGTACAGTCGCACGCCATACACTCGCGTACTAAAGTGCTCAGACAGTATATGACAAAAAGTAAAACAAAAACTTTCTATATCTATTTTTAATATTACTTGTGACGGTTGCATAATTAAATTAATTTCTGGTATGATTGTTTATTGTTTCTTTCTTTAATTGGAACCTTTTGTTTTGAAACACAATTGGTAATAATGACATAATTTGGCGTAAATAGAATTTTAATTACGATTGATTTTACATTACGATGATGAAATGTTAGAACCATGAGACTTTTGTATCAATGACATTATATAGGGAATTAGCATTCGTATTCATAATAAAATAATTATTTGGCGAAAGTGCTTGAAATATTTTAATTATCCTGTCTATGGGCTTGTGCTGAGCTATTTATTATTTACAAAACGATCTTACCCTAAATGTACTATAGGAAAAAAAAAATACAAAATACTTGCTAAGAATTTAAACAAAACATATTTAAAACAAAAACAAATTACAAAAACCAGTACACAGAAAGTGCATTACTTAGAATAAAAAAAATACTTAGGCCAATAAATATACGAATTGTCAAGAAAAAAACAAAAATATTAAAATAAGTTATTCAATTTTACTAAAACATTTACTAATATTTTATGGGCTGATGTAACAGGAAAGCCTGAAATAAGTGAAAATACACTTATTTCAGGTAATCACTATATATTATTTTTATTTATCTATTTAAAAAAAAAATGAAGCAATTCTGTAGGTGAGTGTACGGGGTACGGGCGCGGAATATCTTTAGGGGCGCCCGATAGACGCATTGCGACTGCACAGACTTTGTTATGTATCTTCCGCAGTGGAAATTTGTTCAACATACTTCATTTTTATGCTAACTCCACCGTTTCAGACGTTTTAATGGTCCGAAATACGAAATGTGTTCGGGAATTTATCGTTGACCTTTCGACTGTTGACCTTTAGGGCGACCTCGATGAGACCTATCGAAATTTTCTACGCTGCAGTGAAATGTTTTTTTTTTAATTTCCTAATGTCAATTTTAAAAGTGTTTTGACGTTTATTTATAAATCGAAGCATTGTTTGTTGGTCGATAGTTTGATTTTAATTAATGAAAAGCGTTAATATTAGAATACTGAGATTATCATTGTGAAAGTTTATTGTTTCGAAATTTGTGTGTCGATCACGCCAAAACTACTCAACCGATTTTGATGAAATTTAGTATACAGATAGCAAATTAGCTATTCAGATATGGGATAAATCAAAACCGCGGGTAAATTCTATTTAAGAGATCTCAGTTTGAAAATTTCTTAAATTATTCCTTAAATAGATTTCGTACCGGCTCATAAGTCGTCACAAGTTTTTATAAAACATTTTTTAATGTTACTCATTTTTGTGTTTTATTTTGCGCCAACCACATTCGTTAAAATGAAACAGATAAACAACATTCATTTCTACAGAGTTAATCTTAATCTATTAATATAAATATCAATAGTTTAATTGTTTATTTAAACGTGTTACTCTCAGGAACGTCCAACTGAAA
>JAOTAV010094033.1:0-11129 GCA_026546445.1 Cyclargus thomasi | reverse complement strand
GGAGTTACACTCGTACACTATGAGACCTGTACGCGCGTCTACGCCCACCCAACGCGTTTCCCTAGAACCTGAAATAAACAAATAAGTATTAGTAGTTGAGCCTCGCGTGTCAACATACGCCATTTTTCGTTAGAGAGACAGGAATAACAAAGGTGGATGTGCTGTAGTCGAAAATATGGCGCGACGCTTAAGGCACATTTCCGATAATCGTTGCCAGCGTGTCGCGGTGCATGTAAACAATCGATGACGATGTCAAGGACATTAAAAAATGAAACCTCTTGCTTATGTGATTAGAAAGTGGCATTTTATTTGATTCTTTATTATTGATAGCATTTTTGTTGTATGGGTGAATCAACTTTAAGTTTAAACCTTAATAATTACTAACACCTAATTTAAATCTAAGCATATACACATTATCTTAATACATAGACCAATATTATAACTGAGAATTTTAGAAAAAAATACAGTAGTTAAATGTTTACAAGCAGTTGCCCGGGGCAAAAAATGTCCCAGAATTTGTATGAAAATATGGTTTTGTCCCCTGGACCACCAACTTTATACATAGAACTGTTTTGATTTAGTATTTGTTTAGTAAATTATTGGTTAAGATATTTCATTGGCTATTGAATAAACTTAGTTATCAATGAAAAATATTCTAATTGACTTTTTATTCAAAGATTTGTCTAGGACAAGAAAAAGTTGATTCACACATTACCAATCCTGGAGAATTTACTTATTGATTAATAACTTTGCTAAAAGTAACAGCCATATATATTCTGAAGCAATGCATATCATGCTGCATAATCGCCTAGACAGTGTGTAAATAAGCTATTAACCATAATAACAGATAAAATTTACTTGCCAGCTATAACCATTTCATCTGAGTATTTGAATGATGATGTAAGCAGTTGCTCAGCGTCAAATGGTAGAGGTTCAATAGAGTCTCCACTAAGACTGTATAAAGTTCCTCTGAGAGATGGCACTAGCCTAACCCATTTTCCACCGGAAGTAAGCTGTAATATAAGTAATGTCTTTAAAACTAAGAGAAATAATTATCATTTAGAGAACCTTAAAAAATATAGGTTTTTATCTGCACTATAAACTTCATTCATAATGCACATAAAAAACTTATATTACTGATTTATAGTTTTGTTTTAATTTTACCTCAACATGATGTAAGTTGGAAGATAGGAGTGGTTGTGTTTCAAAGTCCCAAGCTTTTTTGCCATTTTCTGTTGAAAATGCTGTGATTCGTCCATCTAAACTACTGACTATTACAAGGCTGAAAAAGAAAAAATGCTTTTGGTGAGTTTAAATGTGTTCATTTAAACCCTAAGCTTTTGTAAGCTTTTATCCCTCTTTGCCACAATTTGCCGAGATCCAGTTTAAAGACTTATAACTTTAGCTATATAGAGAGAACAGTAATTACTGTTCCCTTTATGTAGTTAAAATTAAAAGATTCATAGGGACACAGCAGAACAATTTCCCTATAGTAATGAATTCATAAAATTATCAAAAAACTATTTTAATCAATCTATACAACAATATTGATTTTAAGCTACATTTAAGGGACACAGCAGAGCCTTTCCCTATAGTAAAATTCATAAAATTATCAAAAAAACGATTTTAATCAATTTATACAACATTGAACCATATAAGCTACATAATAATTTAAGATGCAGAAATCAAATTAAATTCAGTCATTACACTTGGTCAATATCATGCCCAGATTACATGACTCAAGGCCAATTTAGATTAGATTATATTCACACATGTAATGACTGTTTACAAATATAATATTTCAAGTTTGGACTGAGAATTTTATTTTTCTAGAAAACAGCGAATTGAGACAAGTTAGGACATGACCCTCAGGACTGTTAGGGGTTCAAAACACCGCTTATTTTCTGCAGAATGTCATTATCTTACTTACTCGCTCAAATGTGAGTCCTCTTGCGTATGTGGGTTACAGAATGGTAACTTTTTGATAATATCTTCAGCACCAAGACAGGATACAAAACAAGTTAGGAAAATAATAGTTGCGACATGAATCACTTGCCAACACCGAGTACGCATATTGAAATTAATGAATTAACATCGGGCATTGCAAAGCCCCAATTGTGGGCCCCTATGTATTACAAATAATCTAAAAACTTAGGCTTACGCAGATTTACAAGTTCCTGAAAAATAGTAAACAACGAAAAACTTTGCCGTCGACTGCCGTAATTCCACGTTATCTGTCAGCCAACTGACAGCTGTCATTGTGACGGCTTAAAACCAATCATATTACTCGTTCTTTTTAGGGTTCCGTACCCAAAGGGTAAAAACGAAACCCTATTACTAGACTTCGATATCTGTTCATCTGTCCATCTGTCTGTCTTAAGGCTGTATCTCGAGAACGATGATAGCTAGAAAGTTAAAATTTTCATGGAATATGTATCTCTGTTGCCGCCACATTAACAAAAAAGAAAACGGTAACACTAGGCGCTAGCTGCCATCGTAGGGACATTGCCCGCAGCCTCTGATTTAGAGTTTTTTTCTTTAGTGTGTATTATTGGTGGTTTGTATTATTAAGTAGAAAGATATATTATATAAATGTATAGGTATAAAAAAAATGTCCGTCTTAACCGAAAAAATAAGGCTTTCGTATAGCAATATATTTTTTCCTTGATAGTAAATTAATAAATTCTACAAGCAAGTTATTGGCATATTGGCCAGGGATAAACTTGAATCCCATCTCTTCCTTTTTCTTTATAACTTGTATAATTTATTTTTTATAAAAGAAAGTTATAACATAATTTAAAAAAAAATATTAAAAAGTCATGAAATAAATTTATTTTTTCTTTTATATTTGTTTAATTTTATAAATTTAAAACTTTTTAAACAATTAGCCATTTTTCATCAATTTTTTTGCTCTGTTCTGGTACAGAGCACAGACATAAAATGCTATTACGGAGCCCTTGGTGCGCGAGTCTAACTCGCCCTTGGCTAGTTTTTTATTTATAATTTACAAAGCACCAAATGGCGCTTTTGAACTATGGCCAGTGTCAAGTAAATAGCGAGAATTCATTCTCAGCATAATTTTTTTATAATATATGACATATTCGTTCCTTCGTTTATTAGTTTTGTATTCAAAATAACAAACACGAATTTACACACATTATTACACACACATTTTAGTAAATGCAATGGAACTGATATGTCCTTCTTTATTTGTGACAAGTATTACGGCTGCGTGTTATAACATGTAGACGATTAAACAGGATTATAATAAATTTATGTAAAAAGTAGTTTTCAACTTCGGTAACCATCGATAGAATGGCCATCGAAGTTCAAAACTACTGTAATAGTAAATATTTTTATCATTAACTTATGCTATGATCAACTTTAGACCACTCCGGTAGAAGTTATAGTGTTCTGTGCTTTAGATCGATTCTTAAAAAAACAATTGACATTTGAAACCGCGCGCTTTTTGACAACAGTCGATTTGAAAGTTGCCAAAAAAACTTTCTTGTTTTGTGTTTATTGTTTTATGAAATTTTTAATTTTCTTTCGATTAATCAATATTTTAGGTATTTAAGTGTTTGTTATCTTTCTTTATTTGTGCTCAGATCATAAAACAATATGGTAAGTTCTGTAGACTTTGGTTATTATATGGTTTAATATTTGTTGGTTATGTCGAAGCTTAAGTACATTTTAACGAAGATTTTTATTGAATAATGGCTGCTAACTGTCTCTTAACACTGATATATTTCCGTAGTCTGCTTTGGTTTGTCGTTAATGGTATATGGTATTTGTATACTTTTCTGGTGATTTGTATACTTTTCTGCGACGCCAACCGGTTTGCAATAAGGATGCTGCTTACTTGTTTGGCAGTGACCAGTATTGGCCCTTAAGAAAAAATTTTTTTTATATCAAATGCATTTGACCAAAGTAAGTTTAGATAAGTCAAATAAGTAATTTGATGGTAAACAACAGCCATTGCCTATATATCAGAAAGAAAATAGGGAATAAGGTGTAGAGAGTTGGGCCTCCAAAAAACTCACTCACTCAACTGAATACAGGGCAAGCACATTTTCATGCCGGTGTTTTTATAAGTGCCCCTTGTTTTTCCAAAACTGGCCTGTATGCAAGCATGGCTTCTATAGCAAAATATATCTAAGATTCATCCAAATTTTAAAATACATATCCATTTACAGAGTTCTCCAATTCCTGATACACCATCTGACAGAGATGGAGCTAGATCTCGTATGACATCACCAGCACGGGATTATGAGATGTTTGAAGATGAAAGTGCCATCCTCGGAGACAATGCTGAAGAGGAAGATGATGGAGAAGAGCTATTTAATGATAATATGGAGGCGTAAGTTTGAATGCATTTTTACCGGGTTTTACAGTTTTTTGAATATTTTTACTGGGTAAGATGTACCACTTGACTAGTCTATAAATAAATTGAACAGATGAATCTCAGTAAATTTCAGAAGTATGAATCTCCAATCTAAAGACCATGAAAAGCATTACTACAGACAGCTTACAAAATTTTATTATGAAAATAATGTTTTGTCTATGCTGTCTTTTTTAAACTAAAGATTTGATTTTAATTTTATAAGGGCCTGTTTCACCAATTACTGATAAAGTTTATGATGCACTGACGCACAACTTTTTTCATATATTCTCCATACAAAAAAAGTTGTGGATAGACTAACCAAAACTTATCAGTAAGCGGTGCACCAGGCTCCTAAACTCCATAAATAGTAGAAATTTGACACCAACATTGAGTGTACCACAGGGAAGATGTTGACTTGTTATTTGCAACAATTAAACAGTTTCTCACAAAATTCTATTTCACACATAATAAGTCACAAGAAAAAGCTATTATGAATATACAATAAATTTTGATTGATATGTATTTATTTATTTTAAGTACATATACAATATGTACCTGTGAATCTTATTTTGTATTATTTTTGCCATCTATATTCAGAGATTACCGACCTATGCCAGCATTGGACCGATATGATGCAGAAGATCTTGATGATGATGACTATGATGCTATGTCCATTGGTGACCGAGTGGCTGCCGAGAGAGAGTTGCAGCAAAGGGATAGAGAGGAAGGCAGAGTTAGGAGAGATGATAGAGACCTACTTTATGGTAAGTACTCTTTTTTCTACATTTTTTTATACATAACTTTAGGTGGCCTATAAAAAGGCTTGTACCCTCATCCACATACTTAAATAAGAAGACACAACATAAAGGACAAAACATACCTATCATGTATTTGCTCAAGATTGGTGGTATGGTTCATTAACCCTCTGTAAAAAAAATGACATTCTATACAAAGTGCGATTGTCAACAAAGTGTTATGATGTCACTTTGTTGTTGACAATCATGGTTTGTATATAAATTCGACAGGGTTAATGTCCTCTACCAACAATATTGGGTGAATGCATAATAGTAAAATGAGTTTTATGCAAGCCTTCTGACCATTACAAAAAACCCACAAAAATGAAAATTACCTAAAAGTATACATTTATATGAATAGTTATTTTTATCACTCTTTCTTGATAAAACAACAGATTTTATTTAGTTATATACATGACTCTAAAAAATTTTTCTTTGCGTTTTTTAATTTTCACGCAATAAAAATAATATTCGCGAACGAAGTTACGGCATTTAGAAATTTTTAATATAATATAAATAAAAAAAAAACATCGCCCCCGGGTGGGCTCGAACCACCAACCTTTCGGTTAACAGCCGAACGCGCTAGCCAATTGCGCCACGGAGGCGGTGCTCTTCCGGTCGAAATTATGCGTCTGTTGTTACGCGTACCTTTTTGCGTATCATAAGATTCTCTCTAACAACTTTACTGAAATATTTTTAATGAAAATAAAAGAATTTGAACAAAAAATATATTTAAAAAACAGAGCCATAGATGTAACATAAACGTTCAAATATCTAAGGAAACAAATGTTCTGTTGACCAGTGTATAGTAGCTTTCGTCGAGCGATCTTAGATTAGTATGTACACCAAAGTCTTCTAGAATACTCTCGAACTTTTCAGATCAATCGGACGACGACGGCGACGCCCCTCGCGCCAAACGCCGTAGAGCGGCCGAAAAGGCGGCGGCTGGAGAGCAGACGGAAGAGGGAATAGAGAGTATCGAGAATCTAGAAGATACTAAAGGATACAGCACCAAGGAGTGGGTGTCTATGCTGGGGCCTAGGACGGAGATTGCTAACAGGTAAGAAAGATAAGAATATATCCCCACATAGGCGCGTTATATAAATTATGTAAGCACACTACATATAAATAAATGCGAATGTGTGTCTGTCTGCTACCTCTTTACACCCGAAGCGATAAATCGATTTTGTTTTATGAATGGAGATACTTTTAATCCTAGAGAAGGAATATGATACTTTTACTTTGGAAAAATGCACGGTTTCCGCGCAATAAATTTTGCAATCAATTTAGTTTGTTGTGTGTTTTGAAAAATATGAAACATTTTGGCATTTTATAACAATTAATTAATTAAGCCTTTTATTCCGAATAGTTTTTTTCCAGTAGTATGTGAGCTGTTTTACTAGATGAAGTCTCTTAATTTGGTGTGCCTGATGGCAAAGGCCTCCTCCAGCACTATCTAGTGTTTTCTGTCCTGTGCTACCCTTGTCCAGTAGGGTCCAGCAGTTAGTTTTATCTCGCCTTCCCATCTCATTTAGTCTCATTTGGTCTCTCGTCTCATTTCATTTTTAAAACCTCCTTTAGTGACCAAAACTTATTCCAACCATGTGCTATCCTTTTATCTATTTCTTTGTTCATTTGGTCATCGAAGGATATTGTTTACCAAGTTTAATTGTACCAAGTAAGTATAGCTTGTGACATATTCCAGTTGGTAGCCATTGACGGGTATGTCTAGGTTTGCTGAGTTTGTCATTACTTTGGTCTTACTGGGGTTTAATTCTAAGCCTACTATTTTGCTAGCAGCTGTTAGATTGCTCATCATAAATTGTAATTTGTCTGGGTCTTTGTCTTCAAATAAAGGCGAGAGTTATTAATGTTAAGACCAAACTAATCCCAGTTTAGATTTGTAAGACTGCCGAAAAAAGCTTAGGAGAGAGTGGGTCGCCTTGTTTGACACCTCTTTGTATAGGAAATTTATCACCTGGAGAGGTGTCTAGCTTTTGAGAATTGATTTATTTTCTCACCTCGACTGGTAGTATTGCAGGAATAGAATCACTTTTGAATTGTAGACTTTTTTCATCACAGTTGATATTATCATCCGAGGTGTTACATGAGTATAGGTTTTTGTAGTAGTCAGTGGCTATATTTCGAAGATGTTTTCGATTAGTGACGATTCTTTATCCTTTTTTAAGCTTAGGAATCATTTCTTTGCCTATTTCATCTAGCGTCTTCAAGGCTTTCTTTGTTCCTCCTGTTTTTAGTATAAATTCTTTCAGGGTTCTTACTCTGCGCAATCTTCTATCATGTCTTATGTTTTCCTTTATGTCTTTACTAAGGCGAGATATTGTAGTACGGTTTGTATTGTTCTTTTCTAAGTTGATTTCTCTCTTCTAAAAGGTTGATTGTTTTATTGCTAAATAGGTCCTTTTATTTGGGTTTGGTACTTGTTTTAATTTTGCCTCTATTTGATTATATTTTATCGTAAGTGGTTGGTCGGACTTGGCTACATCTAGGAGTTGTTTAATATTTGCTAATTCTGTATGCCTTTTTTGGTCACAGGTAAAGGTTTTTCTGGTTCCATAGGTTTTACGACTTTTCTTTTGGTAAGATAATTTATAACAACCTCTTACTATCCGATGGTTCGTATTGAAATTCAGATTTTGGACAACACCTGTATCTGCAAATTGTTTAGGAGTGTTAGACAATATGAAATCAATCTCGTTTTTAGTCTTTTCATCAGGAGATATCCATGTTCATTTACTTTTGTGTTTCTTTTTAAAGACGGAGTTAATTACTGTTAAGTTATTTTCTAACAGGATGTCCACAAACTTGTGACCATTAATGCTCCTCTTGCCGTACCCAAATCTGCCTATTATGTGATCTTACCTGCCTGTTTAGGGCCGATTTGCGCATTAAAGTCACCCATGATGATAAGGTTTCTGTCCAAGTACTTTTTTGTTTCATCTGATAAAATGTGGTAAAAATCATCTATTTCACACGCTTTAGCATGTTGTGTGGGAGCATAAACTTGGATGATTGTTAATACTTTTCTGTTATCAGGAATTTGAATATGCAGTATCGCTAAGCGGTCTGAGATTCCTTTGAAGTTTAAAATTTTGTTTTTGTGTTTGGATTTTACTAAGCAGCCAACACCATTGAAGCTGGAGCTGCCATGATGATACATTATATATTCCGAGCGTTCTTCAATTCCTTCACCGTCTTTTCTCATCTCACTAATTCCCGAGATGTCCACCTTATGTTTGCTAAAGCATATTCAAGTTCTTTCAGGCTGTCCTCTATCCTTAACGTCCTAGTGTTTAAGGTACATATATACAGCGTTTCAATTTGTTAATTGATTTTTTATTTTCTTCGATTTTAGAAAGTGTGGTTGATATTTGGTAGTTCAGGATATGTTTTTCATTTCTTATTTTTGTTACTTAATTTTTATTTTTGTTTGCTGAAGGGTATTTGATAACAAATTACAAAATATAACAAATTATAAATTTTGTATTATTTGAATTTTCGGTCGAATATTCGAACTATTCGAATATTCGCACACTCCTAATATTTATAACCGTTTCAGGTTCAAAAACTTCCTCCGCACATACACGAACAGCAAGAACCAGTATGTCTACAAGGACAGGATACGTCGCATGTGCGAACACAATCAGGCGTCATTCCACGTCGAGTTCGACGTACTAGCTCGTCGGGAGCAAGTGCTAGCCTACTTCCTTCCTGAGGCCCCCTTCCAAATGCTGCAAATCTTCGACGAAGTAGCCAAGGAGATCGTCCTGCAAATATTCCCGAGCTACGAGCGCGTTACCTCAGAGATCCACGTCAGAATCTCTGACCTGCCATTGATAGAAGAATTGAGAACTTTCCGGAAGCTCCACTTGAACCAGCTGGTGCGGACCGTTGGTGTTATAACTGCCACCACTGGGGTGCTACCACAGTTGTCTGTGGTCAAGTATGATTGTAACCGGTGCGGTTACATCCTGGGGCCGTTCGTACAGTCTCAGAATTCTGAGGTGAAGCCGGGCTCGTGTCCCGAGTGCCAGAGCTCTGGGCCGTTTATGGTAAGTTTAAATTATTTGTATGAGTAAATAAGTAAGATACAACCTTTCAATTTTAAAACCACCTAATATAATAGTATGTAAATTGCTATTTAATCAGCTGTGTATATCATGAGTAAATGTTTTAGATAATTATAGTAATGTTTATATAATTTTATGTATATGTTGAGTATATAGAAATACTCATTTTTAACTTAAGTTGCACCAGAGTATGTATTTGATGACTTCAGTTCTCAGTGGTCGAGCGCGTTGGTAGCTCAAGCCGGAGTCACGGGTTTGAACTTTTTTCAAATGAAAACTTTACACATATTGTGTATGAAGTTACGTCATTCATAAGTCATTTTAATCAGATAATTACCCATAACATCCATCCTTCCAGGTCAATATGGAACAAACAGTCTACCGTAACTATCAGAAGGTGACGATACAGGAGTCCCCGGGCCGCATCCCCGCTGGCCGGATACCCCGCAGCAAAGAGTGCATTCTGTTAGCAGACTTGTGTGACAGATGCAAGCCGGGCGATGAGGTGGATCTGACGGGCATATACACGAATAATTATGATGGTTCTCTGAATACGGAACAGGTAATTTGTTTGTTATAACTAAAGGTAGTGCAGTAATAAATTTTCCTCTGAGCATGGCAATTTGCGGAAATTTTCATGACCCATTCAGGTTGTGAAAATTTCCATTATGATGTGACCATCCCCATTTAGTTAAAAACTTGTAATGGGGTCTTCGAACAAATATCACAATCGAAAGCCCCCTATCTTGCTCATTTCTCCTATGCATACAGAATTGAGAAACGTTATTTGATTTTGTTCTTGTTGTAGGCATTTTAGTCTTTCCAGAATGCGTTATTTTATAAATAAAATTTAGAAATAACGCTGTCAAACGTTTTTGAATCTCGATAAAGGACAATACAAGCAGAGTGAAGGGTATCTCAAATTTTTACATTTTCTTATTTGTAATTTTCCATATATTTTCAGGGTTTCCCAGTATTCGCAACGGTCATCATAGCCAACTATATCGTAGTGAAAGACTGCAAACACATAGTGGAATCACTTACAGACGAGGATATCTCCAACATTATAAAGTTGTCGAAGGATCCGCAAATCGGAGAGAAGATTATACAGAGCATAGCTCCATCTATATACGGTCATGATTATATCAAGAGAGGCTTAGCACTGGCTCTGTTTGGTGGAGAACCCAAAAACCCAGGTATTTTTGTTTTTTATATACAATTAATAAAAATAAAATTAAAAAAAAGCCTTTATTTTAACGTTGAATTTTGAATAATAATAATTCCCGCCACCTGTTTAATTGTGTATGTAGTTGTCTCATCAGCGTAGGCCTCTTCTATTCACTTCCACAAGTTCCGATCTTGGCTATTCTTTTCCATGTCGGGTCACGGTATTTTTATGTGTCGTTTTGTCTTCATCAGTTTGAGATGCAACTTGCAAGGTATAATGAAATTACATAAAACTTTAAAAGCTATCAAAGTTATTTAATGTATAGTGAGGAAAAAAGTTCATTATAGAGAGTTACATATTTTTAATTCAGGTCAAGTTCTTTTTTTATAAAAATAACAGGGCAAGCGAGCAAACGGGTAACCTGCTGGAGAGCAACTACCGCTGCACATAGACGCAACATCAGGGTTGCATGTGTGTTGTCGGCCTTTTAACAGGGAATACGCTCTCTTTTTGAAGGTTTGTAGGTCGTAGCGGTCCGGAAATACTGCTGGTGATAGTACATTCAAGAACTTTACTGTGCGAGGCATAAAGTTACGCGAAAATCGTACTGTCCTAAATAGGGAATATGCGTGTAAAACAAAATTTATTGAATGCAAATTATTATATTAGTGGGCCTAAAGATATACAGAATC
>JAOTAV010094032.1:0-11130 GCA_026546445.1 Cyclargus thomasi | reverse complement strand
TTAGTTCCCGAACCGGTGGTAGGCGCCGTAGTCTCGACGTTCAAAAAGTGTACTTAAAGTACTTATTTTGAATAAAAAGATTTTGATTTTGATTTTTTTGATTAGAAGAATGAAAGTGAATATTAAGCGATAGAAAAAAGATACTTACCTTGCGGCGATATGAATTGAGTCCTAAAATTATAACAATTTGAATTCTTGCCCAATAACTTGTCGCCATGGGTGATCGTGCCGAAGAACGGTAACGGCGATTTCGTAGAAAGGCAGAAATTAATACAAAACTCTAAATTATAAGTTTATTATACAACATCAAGGTAATTCTATTAACATTAAACAACATAATTTCTTATAAATCGAATATTGTGACTAGACATTCCCATTGTTAACGTATTGTTTATTCACATAATATTTACTCATCCGCTTCTTGATAACCAGTCTGTAAATAATAAACGTTATATTATATAAAATTAATCTTAATAGAGTTAGTTTTTTTTTTATTTAAATAATCAGTTATTTATCACAAGATTATGATATGAAATCTCAACAAATAATTTTATATTCATTTAATACTATTTTAAGCGTGCAGTTTTGTGTTGTTTACGGAGGATCGGAAATTCATCTTTAATTACTAACAGCATATCTTATTAGCTGGATATTTGTTAATAGAGTAGGTAGGTACTCTATGGTAGGTATTGTGTTTTTATATAGTGGTATCCACTAGCTTCAGTATTCATTAACTCTGAGCTAAAACATGTTTTTTTTATACAAACCACTATTGACAACAACCAAGTGACAGCACAACACTTTTTGTTGTCAATCGCGGTTTAAATAGTAGTGACAGAGGGTAACTTGCCACTTGCTACAAAATTTTGTGTTTAGATGCAGTTAAAAACTTAAAGTTAAGTTAAAATTTGACTACTTATCAACTTAATACGTGTAAACCAGACATAAATTAGGCGAATTAATCATTAAAACCACCTAAAATAATTATAAACTACTAGCTGTTGCCCGCGACTATGTTTGCGTTCTTAAATTATTTCTAAAAAAAGCCCGAGACCTTTCCAATGAATGCAAAACCGTGAAAATCGGTTCGTGCGTTCAGATGTTATATCTCATGAAGGAAATCACAAAGGAAAAACAAAGGAAGGAAAACAAATTAAAAAAGACTTATTTTAATTTTTTTTAAATTCAAAAAATTAAAAAAGACTTATTTTGTTATTTAAAAATAAGTCGGCTTTTCGGATTATTATAACTCGCATGTACACTTACGTCAAAGATGTCCGGTAGCATACAGAGAAATGACCACGATCACTATAATAACAGCTATCGCCACCGCCAGGCTTATGATTTGACAAATACAGTCGCAAACACAACTGCAAAAAGAAAACGATTATTATTAAAGGAACGACTTTTTTGTTAAGGACGGGAAATGCTCTTAAGCATCACCGGCAATGTTGGGGAACTACCACCGGAGTATGTGGGATTCGCTGTAGCCGATGGTAAAGTGGATGCAATATTAAAGGAATGATCTACGTATTTTATAGAAACTACTTTTTTTAATAATACTTAGTCTTACTCTAACAGCAAATATAACTTTGAAGCTAAAATATTGTAATTTTTTTTTAATAATATTAACGATCTTCAACGAATCTTCTATTAGAAGTGAATGGCTATAGATCGTGGGATATTATTAAAGAAATGTACATACTCTTAAATTCTTTAATCATAAAAAAACATAAAATTAGCTATTCGAAAAGTTTGAACGCGATAAAAGGTAACTTGAAATAACTTTTATTTGTTCTCCGTCATAATAACTTCTCTCATACAGACGTTTCTTAACACATTTATTAAATTTACTGCCAGAGAGCTTTTGAAACTTTTCTAAAATCCTATTGTTAAAGCTCTTACATTACTCTTTTAAAGAGTGACTGAATTTATGGACTAGAATTCATGAAGTTAGTAATTTCTTAAGTGAGTTTGTGTGTACGTGTTTCTAGCTTGTTATTTATTCGCATATCCAATCCTATCGTAGCCAATGCTATCCGTAGCAAAAATTTTCATAAGCTTTATTTTTGTTTTCTTTCCATTTTATTTTTTAAACACATATTTGTTTTTACAAAATTTTTAATTAGTATTTTTGATATATAATTAAATGTACCAAAAATTACGATGTGTTCCGGAGAATACACCGTAATATTTGGTACATAAATAAAATTTAAAATGTTGAAAAAATAAATACAGGAAACGCTGTATTCCCGAGAACACACCGCAATTTTTGGTACATAAATAAAACTTAAAATTTTGTGAAAATAAATACAGGAAACGTATTTAAAAAATAATCTGGAAGGAAAACAAAAATAAAACTTATGAAAATTTTGCGAAATACGACTTACCACATTTTGTGTCCCACGGTACTTTATCACGAAACAATATTAATTTTTAAAAGCATTATTTGAAAATTCTTATTATTTTAAAATAATAATATTAATATCTTTTTGCAAACGTTCTCCTATTTAGAACAACATCGCCGGCTAAATGCTACTGTGGTTGTTTGTTACGAGTTAACTATCAAGGCTTTCAATGCCTCGGTCTAAGCAAGTCAAGGCATTATTTACCTTAGCGCAATAAAATAAGACATATATTCACCTGTACAAAGAACAGTAGATGTTAATCGATGACGTAACTAGGAGATTATTTCCCTATCTGTTGTAAAGTATTGTAAAGTGCTAATTAAAATCTGTAGTAGACCGTTTTAAGAGGAGACACACAAGGGCAGTTTTTATACAAAAGTTGTCTCCTGTTTCCTCCCTGGATAATGCCGGTAGTGTTCTAATTATTCAAATATATATTAATGATCGCTATTAGCGTATCTCTATGTTTTCCTTTTTTCATAATGAAATTATTAAAAAAGATATTAACGTTCAAAAACCCGAAGAAACGGCCAGATTTATCGCTGTGTTCAAACATCTAGAAAACAAATTTGGCTAAATTATATAAAAAAGGGAAAACATAGGAATACAGCTCGAGCCTTTATTTAATTTCGATCGAAAATCGATCAAGTTTTGGAGAAGGAATCAAGAAACAGCGAATCGTTGATTTCCTGTTCTCTTATAGGGTTTTTTCAATTCAAGATGCAGTTGTCTCTATCGCGCTCTGCGGCCTCCCCGGCCTGTGACTAGAGACAGCAATAGATATTACAAATACCTATTTTCATTTCTCTAGCCGACGGTGTATCTTCTTAATCCTCATATCTACTAGAAAATACACTCAAAAGTGGTATTTATTTTGTGTAATTTACACTCGACGCTGTTGAGCAGGCAAGTAGGCTGGGAAGTGGGCAACAAGGGAAAGGTGTACGGGAAACTCTTATTTCCAACAGTCATTACACCTAGTACAGGATCCTACTATAGAAACGACAGTCACTGAGCTCTGGTTAGTGGGTTGAAGATTTTTTTATTAAATAAAATTATAGATACCGGATTATCTGGAAAAATTCAATACACAATAATTAGGATTAACTAGTTGTTGCCCGCGAATACGTCCACGTAAAATTGCTATTGCTGGGCTCCTATTGGTCGTAACTGGATATAAAATAGCTTTCTTTTATGATATTTAGGGGACAAACGGGTTAACTGATGGAAAGAAACTCCCGTCGTCCATGGACACTCGTGACAATAGGAAATGGGAATAGGGATAGCCACCGGTAAACTAACTTACTAAACGAAAAAGCACAACGCCATTTCACATCAGCTTTATGTAAGGCCCTGGTATCACTTCGGTCAAGCCAGACCATTCGTCCTGAAGCATGGCTCTTTCACGGTAATGAGCATCCGTAATTATTTACTTGAGATGTTCCTGCACCCTCTTGAGTGCGGACCAATAGTCTTACCCACTATGCTACGGACGCTCTAAAACTAGAGCCATCCTCGATAAATAGACTAACCAACACAAAAATATTTTTTCAATATCGGCCAGTAGATCCTGAGATTAGCACGTGAAAATAAACAAACAAACTCTTCAGATATATTATTAGTATAAATAAAAGTTAAAATAGTCTTTATATAGCGGGATCTTAGACCATATGGGTCTATACGTGCGGCAGCGAGTTTAAGTGTCTAATATTAAGATCATAATCAAAAAATGTTGAGATGTTGTTTTCATTTATAAAGCTCGCATTATGAATGAAAACAGAATCTTATAAGTTTTGATCACGCTCTTAAGTACTAAGCTCTTACTATTAATACGGGCCTAAATGCACCAAAGGATTATATTTAGTACTAAACAACATAACCGGCTAAATAAGCTGGTTATTCGTATCCCCTCACGGCATTTCCACAAACAATTGAACCACAAACCAAATCGATTAATTTTTTTAAAGAAATTAACATAAAATCAATTTTTGTTTATAAAGATAATTTCAAATCAAATTGCTCAATCAATATTTCCCATAAGCCATTAAACACATATGGCATCAAGTTTCCTGTCCAAATGGATTTTTAATTAAAAAAACCCAGACATCCCATTAATTGCTAACAATTTATTTTTGATCGTAGCTGGCGAGAGGAGGTTTGGTTAAAATAATATTATAAATGAGTATAAACAATTCTATTCACCGACTAAAGTTTAAAATAAATTTATTAAATGTCTACTAATTAGCCAATGAATTAAATATATATACATATTTTCACTAATCTGTACGTATTACATTAATTTTTGCAGTCTACTGTTGAATATACCCAAAAGGATTGCCGTATTCGTATAAGAGGAGTACACTAAATAATACCATCTAGTAAATAGTTTCATCTAATTTGAGATGCTGTAACTAACTCTCAGTTCCACTGGGACCAAATGAGATAATTAGGCGCCACACTGCAGCTCGTGGTAAAATGTAGAACTTAAAAATCGAGTAAATTGAGATAGTGGTCATTTTGATCATTAACTATATAGTATCAGTGATAAAACTTAACGTTGCGCACATACATCAGCTAGCGCACTTGTTCCCCGTACGAAACGAATTCTGCATTGAATTCAATCCGGTGTTCTTGCAGAAAGTACTTCCAAAACACAATACGGTAAATATTCGTTTGTGGTCGACCTTATATAGACCTACTGTTCAAAGTATATAACATGCAGGGACCAGGGCTGCTGACTACCAGAATAGAATACACAAAAACCGCTAGGGATTATTGCCTCGGCATTAATGCGTCGCACGTCCCGTCCTCGCGGTCTGAATCGATGTTTTTCATAACGCGAATACTACCATTCAACCACGGTTTTTCCCGCGTGAAATTCGAAAATCGCATAAAATATATATTAATAATTAGATAAAGCTGTTTGTAGGCTATATAACTTCATGCTACGATCAATAGGAGCCGAACAGTCATTAAAATATGTAATAAAAACGGGATAATTTTAGATTTACGCGGACGCAGTCGCGGACAACAGCTGGTTACGAATTTTTAGGGACATTATGACATTTTTCCAAAACGCAAAAATTCCCTGTGTTAGTCTATCTCTTTAACTAAGTCGTTATTAAAAATCAAGTCGATTACTTCGTTACTTCTTTTAAGACTTACTTCAAGTAAGGACAAACAAATTATTAGTAAGAGTAACGATATGTGACGATACTATAATATTATACCTTTGACTATGAGCGTGAGGACACGATAAAATAAGATTTTGTTTCATTCACTCTGTGGCGTCAATTATAAAAGATATTTATTAATCGTGAGTGGAAAACTTTGTAACCCTTTTGACAAAAGACGCGTAGAAGGAAAAGCATGAACTCTCTCCCAGCTATAGTTTTAATGGAGGAGGAGCGTAGAATACCAACAATATTTTAAAATATGCTTTTATTTTACATATATTTAATAAATAAAACGCTACGCACACTACAATATTTTGACATGATTCGATAATCATACGCAAAATACTATTTTGTTTATTGTCAAGTCTGGCCTTATTTATTAAATAACCTTTATGCCAAATTGAAATGTGACCACAGGGCGACCTCTACTTCTTATCAATATGTCTGAATAATACAAATCAGGTATTGAAATTGTGTTAAAATTACACCTACCCAACGGAGCTGCGAGCTTTAGACAAGCGTTGCGGTGTATTTTATATTTCATACGAAATTGTCACTGAAATTGTTATCAAAACAAAAAAAACAAAATGGCCGACGCGACGCCTGCTACAGTGATTTTGATCAGCGTGATTTGTTACTGTATATCAAAAGGATAGAGAGAGATTGTACAAAAATACTACCGTAAATTCATATCAGATTATTTACACTGAATTCAAAAATGGCTGTTGTTTTTTGAATATATCATAGTTCTCTATGTCATATCGCTTAATTAAAGGACGCTGTCGACAGAAAATGATATATCTAGCTCACGACTTAAAAGTCGTTTACATTATATATGTACTGATTAGGAATATAAGGATTTATGAAAAAATGAAACCCTTTTTTGTGCAGCTGTATTGTTATAATTTTTTTTTATATCTATGGACGCTTTACACCACGTCAGTATGGCCCCGTGCTAAGTACTCGACGGACTTGTGTTACAGGTACCAGACAACAGAAATATATTTAATATTATAATACTATACACATGTTTAAGATTTTTATTATATGATGCACATATTTAATACACATCCAAGACCCAGGAACATTGAAAAACTTTTTGCTCCGTCGGCGGGATTCGAACCCGCCACCCCCGGCTTAAGCTACCAACGCGCTTACCACCTGAGCCACAGAGGTCCTTAAATAATTATGATGCAATATTATGAAATAGACTATCATTGTGGTGACACGGTAATTTAAAAAATAAATCGGAGGTAAGTTGTTTATTTACATTCAGATTACAATTATAATAAATTAATTTATCGACTAAAAATTATAAAGTAAAATATACAAACTTGAAAGTATAAAACTATAAAAAGAAACATTAATATACAACAATAATAATTAATACAGAGAAGAATTAGATAAATTTATTTTACTTAAATTCCAACACAAAAACTTTACGTATCCGTAATTTTGAATTAATGCTAATAATATCACAAAAGCTACCCATCTCGTTGGAATACATTCTGCTTCAGAATTGAAAATCAGATGACAAAGAAAAGTTTTCATAATATCTTAATTACGAGGAAAATATTTCTCGATTCTTTTTGCCGCTTTTTTTAGGTGAGTTTGATGATAATCTGCCTGGAATGTGACAAGATAAACTGGAAATGAAAATGTGATTTGACTTATAGTCAGGGAGGTGAGGGTGCAATTTTTGTAGTCGAGCGTCGTGGAGACCTAGTTATATGTTTTGTAGATTAGGTAAAACGTTGAAAAAAATAATGAGAGTAGTTTCTATTTTAGCCATTGGATAAGACGGTACAGCGATTTTAATGTTAAAGAAAAGAATTTTTTCGAACATTTCTTGGACTACTTTAGACTTGCTGTCTAAAACATGTTGTTAAATGTGGTAAATATAAGGTTTTATTTCTCTATGTTATTACAGGCTTACCATAGATTTAAATCAATTAGGTGGTGTAGTACACTATGCCGGAATCGGAGCGTACAAAGCAACAAATCCATCCGGATTTGTTGCTTTGTATTGATTTCTATAGAATTCACTGGATCGTCAATTCTGCACTAGAGACCAGTATTTTTCCTGACGTTATCATCCGAAGTGAAAGCTTAATTTAAATTCGGACGTTTTAAGTTTTGACGTATTTGCGATGTGCTTTAAGTATGAAGTTTACATAAATAAACTTCTTTTAAAAACCTTTTTATATTATTATTGTTTTATACATCTCTTTACTTTAAGATTTTTTGACTTGTTGACGTGTTGATAGATGTTGAAACCGAAATCCGAATGCAGTAGATTCCTTTCGGTATTTCAATAATGACGACGATGCCCAATTGGTACGCTTCAATTCCGGTGTGGATGCACTCCTTTAGTGCTTTATATGGAAGTGTACTTTGTTGTATTTTTAACACCCCCTATCTTAATCTGACGGTTTCGACAATATTTCGGTACTTAAAAAGAACTTTTTATCGAACTAACTAAGAAATCTGATTTTTATACCACGATAACCAGAAATATGTAGAGACCCTAGCTTAATCTGACGCGCTCAAGTAAATCTTAAATTCTCCTCTTGGGCTCCCCTGCTATAATTGCATCATAAAAATCTGTATCGCAGTGAAATATGTTATTTTTGTTGTGATTTACGTCTTACTTACTCTCGACCTACTGGAAAGTGATGTTCCATCAATTCAGCTTATTCAAAAGACCTCTTTGTCACCTCCATACTTGTAAGTAATATTATCTGTATCATGTCATTCATGACTCAATATGATTAAAGTTTTTTAATAGGTACGAAATAAACTTTTAGAATGTTAGTAGTAAGGAACATTATTGAAAATTTTGTTTATCTATTATTATTATTTAATTAAAAAAAATAATATGACTTGACGGCTTACAATAAAATGAGGCACGTCTATAGGGTTGGGGCAAAAAGGTGTCACTGAAATGCTTGCTGATACAAATCCCAAAAAATCTCTTTCAGCTCATTAACTTTCAAACTAAACTCTTTACTCTACAATAGAGACACATGCACATAATAAAAAATTGTCACTTTATTTTTTGATACCCTGTTTATATATTTCATGAGATAAGACCTGTGTTCCAATACAGAGTAATGCCCAGGCAGAGAGATTTGACAATGGTCCAAGTGCAGCTGGCCAAAACGTGTCTCCAGACGCTATCATTATGCTATGCATGTACATGCTTAGATACAGTTGGCGTACGTCCCTGGCCGGACCTCCTGTCGTGCATGCATGCATAATACATCTCGCATGTACCTATACCGTAGATTAAATATCACAGACGGGCCAAAATTTTATGCAAAGGTAAAGCGGAAGTTAGAGCTCCAAATTCGAAATTTCTGACGAGCAATTCTACGTATCGGATATCAAGTTGCATCCGGCAATTTCTGGGTACCAACAAATATCTAGGCATATATTGAGTAAACTGTAAAATGATTTCAGAAACAAATATGTAAATAAATATTGTGTGTTATCATAGCAGAAAATTGAAAATGAAATACCAACTGTTTTATTTGCAAACTTTTATAGGGCTATACTATTTAATCAAACTGTACATTTATACGTAAGTCTTTGTTGATGCCAAAAAAAAAAAGAATTGAAATCGCCAAACTCCTTCGGGAGCTATGATGCCATAGACAGACAATTAGTCACACACATAGACACATCAAAGTTACATCTTTTTTTTTTCAGATCAGATGGTTAAGGCGGCCTCTAGATGATCAATTGAATTGAGCAATATTACATATTATACGATAAAGTTGATCGTTTAGGGTTAATAATAAGATGCATACGAGATTAATATCAATTTCCAACTGAATGTAAAAACATTGAGCAGTTTGTATATGATGCGATATATTGATCGTTTGGATTCAAAGCGTCTTTCAATCATATCGAACGATAAAATGTATTGTTCAATCATATTGCAGGTCTAGGGGCCGCCTTAAACAATTTTACGCCTCTGGCATTTTAACAACATTTAGAGTAAATTCGGCGGAATCTTACTGTTTTTATATGATACTAGCTCTCGCCCGCGGCTACGTCTGCGTGAAACTTTATAAATTGTTCCGTTTTCACAACATTTTGGATTACCTCTCGGCTCCTATTGGTCGCAGCGTGATGTTATATAAATAGCCTTCCTCGATAAATGAACCAACCGATATAAAAATATTTTTTCAATTCCAGCCCGTAGTTCCTGAGATTAGCGTATTCGAACAAACAAATTCTTCAGCTTTATATCAACCTCAACATTAGAACCCAAAAATATGAGCATGGATTTAGTTGTTGTTTCGAGAAATAGGGATTAAATTAGTTTCTGTAATTAACGAAATGTTATGTATGCAATGAACATTATGAACATGAATACTTTAATTCATATATGATTTTAACAGCAAGCTTTTAATGGTCGCTAAAAATTGATTTCTTTCTAAAAAAAAGACAAAATAGCAGATTGTAAAAGAAGAAATGTCAGTTGTATTAAAATGTTATAGTATTTTTGTATTCCTACGATGTTTCTGCTAAGCCTGCAAGTATCAAGTTGAATTCGTAGAAAATGATTTTAAAATAGAAGTGGTTGGCATTTATAGTATGAAAAATTTGTCAGACGTCAACTGAGCGACTGAGGCTCATGTTAATATTGGATGGACCCCGTACTGCACCAATGTGGTCACTTGTAAATATGTAGGGTGGACGAGTGGCCATGCATTAAACATGAAACCTGTTATTACGTACAAAAGACCATTAAACTCTTTTGGATAGTGCTGCCAAGGGAATTTAAATCTTCGTGCTTCAGAAACGAAATTCCTAGGTTTTTTACTGATCAAATCATTGAATGGTGTTGGCGCTATCCTTTAAATATTGTTTTCATTTTGATTTTTTTTTGTGGACTTAAGTAACTGTCAAAAACTACATTAGTTCATTTTGGCTTCACCAACTACAGAAGTAGCTAACAATATTATTTAATCTTAAAACGGTTAAAATTTGTTGAAAGGATCGAGATCGTAGTAATTAATTATTTTTTCTTTATTTGTTCTTCTTGATAGTCTTCTTTATTAATAGTCTTAAGCAACTGTTACTGAGTGCTATGTTAATTTATGAGTAAGCTCATTAAAGAAATATTTAAAAAAACTACATTAGTTTTTCGGTGCTCTACCTTCCCAGTATCTTACCATCAATCCACACTTTCGCGTACTTGATTCTCTTTCATCGTCTTCACGTAATACCCCCGTAGATCATAGCCCACCGTGACAGGCGTCCTAATTGTGATCTCCGTCTTAATGTTCTGCGGTCCTGACGTACTTATTGATCTACCCCCGCCCGTTAAATTGTGCAAGTGTAATCAGAAATTAAATCTCGCCAAGGTTGCTATTTGCTAATCGCTTGATTCCTATTATTTCTACCAGCCTTTTTGACGTGACAACGTCTTATAATTCGATAGAGCTGGCTGCACGCTCGAAAAAACATGACTCATGCGGCGTTACCTCGCTCTGAGGCGTTCCGTTTAAGGCTTGGAGTGCAAGCGAGAGCGC
>JAOTAV010094031.1:0-11130 GCA_026546445.1 Cyclargus thomasi | reverse complement strand
CCCACTTCACCACATTCGCATAAATTATTACGTCCAACGCCGATTCTCATGAGATGGGTTGGAATGCATAAATGACCAAGTCTCATTCTAATAATTGATGTTGTAAAACCCAATTGTAGTTTAATTTTAGCCGAAAACAAAAGACTACATCGGAATAATGTTGCTATTAAAAATAAATACCAGGTTCAACTTATAGTAGCCAGACTATTGTGAAAAACAAAAAACACTCACCCAACAAACTATCGTCAAACTCCACGGCAGCAACGACTTCCCGGGTAACAGTCTCATCGTAATAAATTGTTTTCAGATCTTCGCTATTATTGTACGCTGTCACACGGACGAGTCCTTTCACTATGTTTATGATTTCTGTCGTATTCCAGTTGTCTATGATATCAGGAAGTATTTCCAGCTCGGGCGGCAGTTCGAAGTCTGGTGGTATCTTTATCTGGTCTATGAGGTTCCGTACAGCAAGGTTGACTACGGCGTTCCTTATCACGTCCTCGAGTACAGGGCTCTCTGGGGAGTACGCTATTGACAGCTTGGTGAAGTTCATGGAAAACCTGGAAAAGAATGTGACTGGTTGTATAATAGATGATCATATCCGTATACATCACGGCGGGCATATCTGGTGAGCTCCACTAGAAGGAAATCTGTGGATTTTTTATTATCAAAGGCAGGCAGTAGCGACTAGCGAGGTTTAGCGGGCATATCTGCAGACTGGCCTACGGGTACATTTGTTTGGGGAATTCCCCTCTTAAGACGTCTTAGAGTAAAAATTTTTATTTATATAAGCCATTGTATATCTAAGATCGTGGTGATATTATAGGTATAAAATATGGCTCATACAACTAAACCATTTGGTCACATTTTTGTCTGTGCCATGCCATGTTATAAATAAACTACATCTATGTAATGAAACGTTTTGCAACGAAACATCGTTTTTGTAATAGATATACTTTAAAATCAATCGTAAGATGTTTTATAATAGACTAACTATTTGTTATTTTAATGAATTTTATTCAAAGATGAATCAACTTTTATGTCCCAGATAAATCTTTGAATCTTTTATTCAAAGATTTTAGAGAAGTTTATTCGATGGCCAATGAAATATGTTATTCGATAATTTAGTAAATAAATACTTAATCAAAACATTTATATGTATAGAGTCGGTGGTTCGGGGGGCAAAACCATATTTTCATAAAAACTCTGTGGACATTCTTTGTCCTGGGGCAACTGCTCGTAAACATATAAGAACTGTATTCTTTTCTGAGATTCTTATTTATGATGTTAGGTATGTATTAAAGATAATGTGTACATGATCAGATATAAATTAGTTTAAGTAATTTATAATTGTTACGGTTTAAGCTCGGAAAAGCAGAAATTGCGTGACAAAAAAAAGTTGATTCACCCTCATTGATAACTTTATTGGTCATGCAAATGTGAGTTGTAGATAAGGATTGGCTTTTTAATCAAATCTACTGATAGCCAAACGTTTGTTGTAGGTATATTTTGTAACACATAAAACATATTCTTATAATATACAGGATGTAACAAATGTAAGTGAAAATACTTTAGGGTTTGTATTTGTCCTTTATATAGACCTCGACACTGTGAAAATAGCGGCGCTGAAAGCGGGGTCGTCGACGTACATGGATCAAATAAATATTAGGGGTTATAATAAATCTTACATAATATATTATGTATCTATTTCCAAGACTTATATGAAATTCTGTGAATGTATGTGAAAGTAAAGACTAAGGACAGATGGAAGTACAGGAGCACTATACATAGGAATGTAGTGCACACATGGGCACTATAAAATATAATAAATAAGACTCCTGCGTAACTGGCCTAGCTTCTATGAAACCGGCCAAACTCACCGAAACCTTTGTAGAACTTATTATAATAGTGACAGGTGGAATAGTTTTGAAGTAACCTAGTTCACAATAAACAGATATTAATGCTTATCACTTATCAGCCCCGCCTCCCGACCTCCACAAGGTTACAAGCGAGGATCAATAAAAATACATTGAAGTACCTTTTGACTGTATTAAAATATGTACTCATTGTGTTAATCACATGAAAATTGCATTCAGAGTAAATATTTACATCTACCAAATACAAATTTATGCCGGCGGTTTCGCTTGCGTGGATTTCGATAATCGCTTATAAATACGAATACATATTTTAAAACATGATGCGAAGAAATAAAAGGAAGCTCCATTCTTTTAAATAAGTATGTCAAAAATCAAGTCGATTGGTTAGAGCGTAAAGGAAGGACAAACACACTTCCCAATCAATATTATTAGAATCTACGAAATATATTTGTAATTTTTGAAATATGTTTGTTTGTTCGAGAAGACAACTATACTGATCTGAAGATTAAAAGCATCCCAGCCTCTCTATATCCATACTAATATTATAAATGCGAAAGTGTGTCTGTCTGTTTCCTCTTCACGCCCAAACCGCTGAACCGATTTCGCTAAATTAGGTATGGAGATACCCGGGGAAGGGTACAGGATATTTTTTTAATCCCAGAAAAATGTTGATCCACGCGTTAAACAAACTTTGGCACAACGGAGATGCGGGCATCATCTAGTCGCATACTTACATGACCCTCGTCGAGTACGCCAGCGAATGTGCTGGTATCGGCGGATACTCCCTCGTGCCGTGCTCGTACGGCTCTATCTGCGACCGCAGCAGCAGCACGAGCGCCATGGTGGCCACCGGCAGCAGTAACTCCACTAACGTCTGTATTGGATGCCGCCATTGCTGCAGGAAGTTCTTCCACATCAACAGACGGAACTTCGTCCACGCGCTCGCCTCCACGGCCTCACGTCTGGCTCTCATTTCTGGAAACAAACTTTAACTTAGCTTTGTGTGTAGGATTTGTTGGACAATAATAAAAACTTTTAAGTTATCTAATATATATTTATATCTCCTATAAAAATAAGTAACTTTTTCTTTCCTAACGCTATAACTTTAGAAAACATGAACCGATTGCATTCGTTGGAAAGGTTTCGGCTTTCGTGAGGAGAAGAACAAAGAAAATTTAGGAAAATTTCAATAGAAAAGCTGGAAAACTGGAAAATTCAACGCGGAAGTCGCAAGCAAAAGCAAGTAATATGTATAAATTGAAAAATGGTGCTGACAAACGTGTATTTACGGGATAGTGGATATGTATTCATAGTTTACCTTATTTATTGATCACCAACACTGAAAGGCTATTGCAGTCATGTGGCGTTTTTCTATTACTGTATCGCTGTCGTGTGATTAAGTACAATATACCAACAAGGACGAAACTACTATGCGGGAAGTTTTATAGCAAGTTGGAAACAGTTGTTTTATTGCCCCTAATGATAAAACGGTGTCTTCATGACCGAACTTTATTGATAAGCAATTTAAATTGCATAAGATTAAAATGAATCATTGTTTAGAGACTTGTGATATCTTAGAGCACGGTAGTCTAGTCCGCCTCGATCTACTGATTATTTCTGATATAATATCTAGTTTAATCGTAATTGAAGACAGAAGTGGAAGAAGTACAGTAAAGCTTTGGAATGAACTATCACCAGCAGTATTTCCGTACCGCTACGACCTGCAAACCTTCAAGAAGCGAGCGCATTCCTCAATTCCATTAAAAGGCCTGCAACGCACGTGTAACCCTGATGTTGTGAGTGTCTAAGGGGCGGCGGTAGTTGCTTTCCATCAGGTAACCCGTTTGCTCATTTGCCCCCTTATTTTAATTTAAAAAAAAGGAGCGAATAACTAACATTTTACAACTTTGGAATAAAATCAACATTTTCCTGTAAAAAATTTAACTATTTTTAAAACTAATTTTTAGCCATATTATTTATACATAATATTCAAAAAATTATGCTTAGTATTTACGGACGATGTTCCGAAAAGTTGTAGCACGTTTAAATGCATGTGATTAGAATTCACGTAGGAGTAGACAAACTAGATCTAGCTCTCAATTCATAGACAGACAGACGGAAGTACTATTGTCTATTAACATAGACCTCTGTGCAGTTGACCTGCTTATTAAAGGAGAACTAGTCGTATAAAATAGGCTAGTATATTATTTATTGTGACCTCGAATAAATCTCGTAGCAATTTCGTAGCTGCCTGCTACGAAATCTTACTGTAATTAATTTGCTTATGTTATGAATATTTTTTGGTGACAACAATTGGTTAATTTATCAATTATTATTATGGTTATTATTTGAAATACATTATTATTATTATTATTACTTTTGTGTAATAATACCTCAATTATAAATTCACGTAAGTAATTTCATTTTCGTAGCAACTAGCTACAAAGTTCAAAATATTTTTAAAATCAATTGCTGAAAACCTTCTCTTTATTATTATAGATGCTGTTATCTAGTATCTTCTTAATTAATTTAACAACACACGTGTTATTTACCTCGATATACACGTCAATCGATTAACGAAGCATATTTTCAATATTGTGAAAAAAGTTGAATATATTTACAAAATTATTTTTAGGCTACTTCCTTAGTAACTTTTACAGTAAAAAGGTCCTTTATTTGATATTTAATTATAAATAGTTACCTTCTTTCATATTTCTAACATCACGCCGTCGTAAATGAAGTGATACTATCAATGTTGTGAAAAAAATTCGTTATTTCATTATCATTTAAATATAATTTTAACACCTTGCAAACGTAAATCAAAGGAAATTATCAATTATTATTAATAATGATTTCTGTTATCAGCCATGTGAGGAGTGTGTGACCAATCCTATGAATATGTAAATATTCTTTGATTGCAGCCATATTTCATATTTAAATTTCGTGTATTGTTCTTGCAAAATATGTTTTTGTTTTGCTATAATATATAGTACGTAGTATTTATTTTCAGTATTACTTTATTATAGCGGGAGAAAGTGACTGTTACTTATTAATAAGCCTAGTCACTTGATTAAAGGATTAATATGAAACTTATGATTAGTAAATCTCAAGCTTAATGTATGTAATGTAACATACATTCGAGCACCACCTAAACTATTAAGAAATATTCAAGTCCAGGGTCACTAGACTTAAGACCCAAGATGTAACTTATGACTGATACATGTCGAGCTTCCAACTTTTGCAGGATTCAAATTTCAGGATCTTAAAAACTATTATGAAATATATTTTAGATGTAGTCGCGTATTTAATTATATTATTTGTACTAATCTGTAAAAAAGAGTAATAAGCTAAATTAAAAATATATATATAACTACTCACTGTTTTATGCACTGAAATTTGTCCAAAGTCTAGCACATTTTCGCCCAAACATGAGTCACCGTTACAAAGTATTTATCTATTTTACGTAAAGGACAATAATTCACACAACACTAAAGAATGTAGTCGGTTTGCTAGCTGCCGCGTATATGGATATACGTAACGAAGCGTTATCATTTTTATAGATATAGATAATGGGTAGTATTGTTTCACGATCCCAATGATTATTTTTGGTGGCGCATAATAGATAGTCATGTTATCCGGATGCCTCTTTGTGTTCAAGATTTATTGAGTAATATGTTACTAGCTGACCCGGCAAACGTGGTTTTGCCATATAAATAATTTAGGGGGATGAAAAATAGATGTTGGCCGATTCTCATAGATACCGGATAGGCACAAAAAATTTCATCAAAACCGGTCAAGCCGTTTCGGGGGAGTATGGCAACGAAAACTGTGACACGATAATTTTATATATTAGATAAGCGAATCTATCATTTGATCGATTGATTCTCAAAGATGTCCAGTCGGACCCCCAGGGGTCCACAGGAGACTCACTGGGGTCTACGTAATCATATACAAAAAACACAGGCCAAGTGCGAGTAGGACACGCGCACGAAGGGTTCCGTACCATCTTAGATCCAACATAAGTAAAAAATGTATTTTTTTAATGAGAGCCACTTTAATTATTAATTTTGTTTGATTTTATTGCTGATATGTAAAGTATTCATAAAATTCAGTATTTTGTCATTGTTGATATCGTGCAAAAAATCACGTTTGTTGTATGAGAGCCCCTCTTATTCATTTAATTTAATTCGGTTTTAGTATTTGCTGTTATAGCGGAAATAAAAATACATAGACTGTGAGAATTTCAGCTCTCTAACTATTATCGTTCTTAAGATACAGCCTGAAGACAAACGGATAGACAGTCTGACAAACATCTTTGTCTTAGTAATAGGGTCTCGTTTTCACCCTTTGTGTGAAAACGACCCCCACTCTAAAAATGGGGGTCCATAAGATGTTAGTCGTCTAGTTAGGTACCTCGCATTCTTTGGCTATTATTTTCCAACATGATCACGTTATCGCCGACATCTAGCTGGGTAATTTTTTTACAAAATTAATTGTAACACATTTTACTTTGTAATTGCTTTCTCAACAAATTCTCTTCGTTCTTTAAATTATCACTAGCAATCAATTTTAATAAATTGGCATGTACAGGATACCTACAATTTAGCCTCCGACCCATAAGAAGGCGTGTAGGAGTATCCAAACTATCCCGCGGGGTATTCCTATAGCTCAGTAGGTTCGAGTGAAAATCAGATCGGCTGGCACCGGAACTTTTTAAAATCTTTTTAATAGTTTGCACGGCTCTTTCGCTTTTTCCATTGGCTTGAACATAATACGGCGAAGTGGTAATATGTTCGAAGCCCCATTCGATGGCAAACGTTTTAAAATTACGATACGAGTACTGTGGACCAAAACTTCCGGTATCCCGTATCTAGCGAAATTTTCTTTAATGACATTAATGATAGACCACGAGGAGGTATCTGTTAACATAACCACTTCAAAAAACGCAGAATAGTAATCGACTAATATGAGTTTTTACCGGCGTATTCAAGCAAATCGGTGCTTACTTTACTCCACGGGACGTCCGGTATAGGTATCATGAGCTCCTTTGTAGGTCGGTTTGTATTCTCCTGACACACCTTACACCTTTTGACATACATTTCTATATCTTTACCCATACCGGGCCGGTACAATACCTCTCGCAACGATCTAGACCTAAATGACCTTCGTGTATAATATCTAACATTTTAGTTCGTAACGAGTTTGGTACGACGACTTGTCTATCTTTAAAAATAACACCATCGACATTAAACAATTCGTCTTTAAATTAATAAAAATAACTTAAATTTTCCGGCAAATCGTACTTATTATTAGGCCAACCTCGTTTAATGTAAATGAGAAGATCTTTCAGTGTGTTATCTTTAAAAGTTTATTTTTTGACTAGTGTTAACTTCTTTTGCGACATCGGCACGATGCTTAAGATGGTGGATCTTGACTTGATAGAAGATGGCCTCATTGACTCTGTCGTCGTATAGATCCGGAAGAGGCGCGCGCGATAGGGTGTCCGGTATATAAATATATTTACCAGGCTTATAGATCACTGATAAATCGTAAACCTGCAATCTAAGCATCATCCTCGGTAAGCGTGCCGGGATCGAATCTAGGAGTTTTTTATTAAATACGCTCTCTAGGGGCTTGAGGTCGGACTAGACCACTACTTTGCTTTTACTATAAATATACTGGTGAAACTTCTCGCACGCGAACACTATGGCTAGCATCTCCATCTTGATCTGCGCATACCTAACCTGCATTTCGGTGAGCGTGCGGGAGGCGTACTCGACCAGCCTGCAGCAGCACCGCACCCAGCGCCGCGTTGCTGGCGTCCACCGACACCACCGTCGCACCGCGCACGTCGTACAGCGCGAGGACGGGCGCGTTACATAATAGCTTTTTAAGTTTACCGAACGCACATCTGTGACCGTGCTCCCAACACCATGACACGTCCTTTTTCAATAATTTAGTAAACACGCTAATGTGCTCGGAGCGCTTAGGTATTATATTCGAAAGATAGTTAACTGCACCTAGGAACCTCTCTAAACTTTTTCTATCGCTAGGTTCCGGCATATCAACGATAGCACGGACTTTTTCGGCGTCAGGCTTTATGCCATCCCGTTTAAAACAATGACTCCTCGACGCATATTCGGCACTTATTTTTATTGAATTTTAAATTAATTTTACGCGCCGTCTCGAACAGCGCCGCTAGACGCTCGTCGTGCTCGGCCCGCGATGAACGAGTCGACCCCATCTAAACCCTCTAAAAGTTGTTTTATTTTGCGTGATGAACTTTGGGGGTACAGTTTAAACCGATTGGCAATCGTTAGTATTGATAGCGACCGAAGGGCGTGTTGAACGTACATAAATCAGCACTTTCACTATCGAGCTCTATGGCCCAAAAACCTGAAGTAGCATCCAAAACTGACAAGTAGCTAGCCTAGTTACAAATTCTATCGTAGAAAGTGAGCACGCTGAATGGCGACGTTGAGCGGCCTCAAATAATCAAATAATTTCAAAATTAAATTCCTTTTATGCAAAATTAGTAGTTTTTTGCAAGAGAAATGACAAAATGGATTGCTCTAAACAATATTGCTAAGTGACCTTTTTAGAGGAGCTGAAATTTTATTTCTGAGCTTCTGATTTAAAATTAATAAATAGTGACGTGTTATATTTAAACTTTTTCTGGAATTCTATCCCTACGGGGGTGAAAAGGGGGTTAAAGTTCTATGAATTTTTCTACGAAAGTTCGTCAATTTTTAAGTTAGAGACCTAAAATTTCATTTTTGAGCTGCTGATTCATAATAAATACGTGTCTAAGCGCTTAAGGAAATTTTACTGCCAGAGGGTGAAATGGGGTTTGAAAGTTTGTATGAAAATACTTCTTAAAGCGGGTGAAGCTGCGAAAAAGTTAATATATTATATAATAAGCGACAAAAAAAAATTTTTACCCCTTTTACGAAAGACGCGTAGATAAAAAAGCATGAAATTTCTCCCAGTTATAGTTGATAACATGGAATAGGAGCGTGAAATACTAATATCATTTTAAATTGTGTTTCAATCTAAAAACGCTACGCACACTAAAATATTTCGACTTGACACTATAATCGAACACGAAATTATTTAAATACTGTTTTGTTTATGGTTGAAGTCTGAGAGCAACATGATGGCATTGCCAAAATCAACTGTATGTATTTTTTTTCAGTGTCATACACTGATATTAAAATCATCGCAAATTTTATTCATATTATACCTTATAACGGATATTTTCCACCAGTGTGGATACCTTAATATAGTTCAATGTTATTTTAAAATGTAAAGTGTTAGAGAAGAAGCTAGAAAAAATCACGCAAATAAAAATAACAGTTGACACTCCCTAGCTATATTATGGTAAGGAAAAAGGAAAGGAAAAGTAAGGAAACTTTTAGATTTTTGTTTTTTAGTTGATAACCATATCCAACCATACTCTTTTTTTCTTTATCACAGCTGTCACCTAACCTGTTTAGGTTAGGTGTTAATGCATTTTTTATATTTAAAAATAGTTATGTACACCATTTACCATATATATTAGTGGAATAAAAAATACGAAATATATGTTATTTATTTATTTCTAAGACTATGAACAAATGCATACAATTATTAACTACTAATTATTGCCACCTGTAATGTGCATAGGCTCTGTTTGCCTCACACTGCCTGTGCAGATCTTGTTTTCTCTTGATAACTTTTCCTGTGTTGTTAGCAGCATCAATCAGCTCCCAAGCAAACTGTTCAGGGAAATGAACTGTCCTCTCCCTGTCCTTTGCAGCCTCTAGTAGCCATTTGATAGATAGGAATAATGACCGATTTTCAGTAATCGGACAGGGCACCTGAAATAATAAAGGTGTTACACAAGTTTATAAAGGCCACTACATGTAAGTTAGGGCAACTTACATGTAGTGGCTTCAATAAACTCAATGTCCATAAACAAATCCCTAGCTTCATAGCCAGCGGCTTGGAGGAATATTTTCAGTATTGAGATTTGGGTATCAGGACCCTCAATTGAACTGTTACCAAAGCCTCTCTAGCTATGAATTAAGGAGTTTAACATGTCCCATTCTGCTTTGGACGTTCCGGTTCACATGGCCTCAATTTTTTTTTATGCACGTTCATTATATTTTTTCTTAACATACCTGATAGGTAATACCTCCTCTCTTTATTGGTAAAAGATGAAGCAGAGGCTTACAGTTTTCCACAGCTTTATGTAGTATTTCTTTAGGGCAAAGTTCTACTTTTGACTTGTTTTCAGGTGCTGCTAAATGGTACCTCTCTATTTGAACTCTTTTGATATTTTCAAATGCTTTTTCAACAAGTTCTCGAGCCAATTTTTTGTTTCCCATCTTCATCACATGATTTATTACTTTACTGAAAAATAATATTGTATAATTTATCTCTTGCATAGCATGGCCATATTATGACCTAGTCTCAACAAAGCGTGGCCAAGGATAATTCACGCTCAAATAAATGGTATTTGTAATATTTTAAGATTTTATTTTATATTAACAGCATCAATTTGTAGTACTTTAGGATTCTATTTTATATTTCAATTTAATTTTTGTGCTTTGTGTCTTAGTCAAAAGTAATTATATTGAATAGATTTTCTTATTAGTTAGCTGCAGTATATGTAAACTAATATCTGCTATTATATCAGTTACTTACTCAACTAATGGGTCGTGATAAACTGAAGATGTCTGATAAACAGCAGGAGGTTTTACCGGAATTGCAGCTATTTTACTCAATTCATTGTTTTCAATAATTTTAGCTTGGTCTTCTTTTCTATAAATGGGATTTTGAAAAAAGTCTGGAAAACTCGTTCCTTTAGCATATTTGTTTCGTATCGGAACAGGAAAGCTAAAAAGAAATAAAATAATTAGGTGATTAGCTGTAACTAGAACGGTGAATACTAACCATATTAAACTTTAATACATTAAATATTACCTTTGAAAAGAAGGTGTTACATATTTTAGATGGCACTTGGAAATTAGAGCAATTCCTCTTAATTTACTCATTTTCTACCAAGGTGTATATTTTTACCTAATTATTTTCATAAAAACATTAGATTTTATAGGTTAGATCTTCTATTGACAATTGACATTGAAGTTTCGACATTGACGTATTTTGTAATCTTCTTCTTCTTCTATTATTTATTTTTTATTTATTTATATGGCGCTTCGGCGATAACCATGGCCAGTGTCAAGTAAAAGCGGGAAATCAATTTTCTTGT
>JAOTAV010094030.1:0-11130 GCA_026546445.1 Cyclargus thomasi | reverse complement strand
GCCAAATCTGTTCTGCCGTTCTTGAGTTATAAGTGGTGTAACTAACACGACTTTCTTTTATATATATAATATAGATTTCAACTTTGTTTTTTAAATCATTAAAGTATAATTTTTAAGCTTTGGTGTAAAGATGAATTTATTGAGATACACCACTTCCGCTTTCTGCCATCGATATTTAAAAGGTATTTTTTTAATAAACACTGTTATTATAACAACCTATATGCTACAATTTGTTCGTTTGTAAGAAAGCATTTTAGTAACGTCAGTTCTATCATTTACGGAATGTAGAGTGTCGGAGCCGTGTAGTGTCGGAACCGTTATAGTGTCGAAGCCGTATAGTGTCTGAGGCGTATAGTGTCGGAGGCGTATAGTGTCGGAGCCGTATAGTGTCGGAGCCGTGTAGTGTCGGAACCGTTATAGTGTCGGAGCCGTATAGTGTCGGGGCCGTGTAGTGTCTGAGGCGTATAGTGTCGAAGCCGTATAGTGTTACCGTAGTAAATGTATATGTGTTGTGTATTAGTACGCTAAGATAGGAAAGTTGCCCTTAATCCGGCCGCACAGTATCCGAATTTCCTATTAGAAATATTGGGCCCCGCCGGAACGCAATCTGTTCATATGTTTTATTGTGGACCCCGCATTCTTTCCGAAATGTCTGATAGGTTTTTGTATAGCCGTATCTTTTTATTTCTGATGGCCATCCGAATTCTGTAGATCAATTCGGATAATGTGCAGTCAGACTCAATGTTCCAAATATTTGAAACCGAACCGAATCTTCTAATCACTTCGTCACAGATCACAAACTCGAATCTGTATTAGAGCACTCCAAGACCCCGAGCGAAACCAATCCTAAACCGGACTCCGATTCTGCTATTCTAATTTAAAATTAACACTATAATTAATACAATAGTAGAGTCTGTATGAAAATATTCAATGGCATTCTCACTTCACATAACACGAAAGCGGTGTGATTACATAATAGTAGGGGAGCCCAAGAGGGAAATTTGGATTTACTCGAGCGCGTCAGATTAAGCTAGTGTAGGCTTTCTATCTTTCCCTGGTTATCACGGTATAAAAATTTTAAATTTTTCAGATTTCCTAGATAGTTTAGTAATTAAAGTTATTTTTAAGTACTAAACTGTCGTCGAAACCGTCAGATTAACATAGGGTGTGTTAAAAATACGCCAAATAACACTTATATATAACGCAATAATGATTTAAATGTAAAGTACACAACATAGAACAACAAAACGTCAAATTTTTTAACCAAGCTTCCTAACTACTTTTTGCCTACATATTTTAATTAGATGTTTCAAATTAAGTTTACGTTATTGTTTTCTTTTGTAATGTGTGAGCAGTAAAGTGTTTTATTATTATTATTTTTTATGTGACATTCTACTAAATGCTTTAGATCTTGCTGTCTAAAATTTTACAATAAATGTTTAATGAAAATATTTTTTTAAAGATTTTTTATAACGTTGAAATATAAAAAAAACTACTGCTTGTATCATAAAGTGACACTTTATTTGATTATTTGTGTGTCGCTGCCGCTGGCAGCCAAGATCGAAAAGTTTCTGTTTTAACCGGCATGCATTGACGCCTTAACTTAGTAGAATCGGTACAGTCTGTGCAGACGCGGTAATGTCGTGAACGCAATAAAACAGAGGAAACTTCTGTACTCGCAATAACAGAGCACTCGGTACGTTTACGAGCGTGCATGCCTCTTAACTGATCTTTCACGGATACGTTCGTATCGAGTATAAAGAAAGCTGCAGTTAGACGTAAACTATGTCATAAAAATAACGTACTTTCTCAACAATTCTAGAGTTTCTTATCTAGATAACATCTCTACGGTCTTTAATTCTTTTGCAGGGAACAACGCGAAAGAGTCGTGTTTGTTTGTTTCTCCGTGGCATCATAGTTTTTAAACGAATAAAGCGTTTAAATTTTTAGCGTTTAAATTTTTGTATTAAAACTGACATATATGTATGTGTTTATATATGTTTGATGAAAAGCAGCTAAGCCGATAAAGTTGTGAGAAGTAGAATCAGGGTAGAATATCTGAATGTTTTAAAATAATGTATACTTTGGTTCAATTCAAATTCAAATAATTTATTTGCCTGAACATATTCTCGACTTGTGTTGTCCGATTTTTGTTCGAAAAGATGTATTTTAATTTTAATAAATACATTTATTTCATACCAGTACATACATGGAAAAGGTAGACAATTAATTTTTCTAAAAAGTGGTCGACAACTTTCATTATATTTTGCACCAGATATAGCACGTATACATTTTTTTGAGCGATAAAACTTTTCGGAGGCTGTAAAGTTGCCCCAGAGAATGATACCTTACCTTAAGACGGATGCTACATAACCATGGTACAATGTGTGGATATCGTAACCAAACGGTAAAAACGGGACTCTATTCTAAGACTTTGAAGTCTGTCCATCTGTCTGTCTTCAGGCTGTATCTCAAGAACGGTAATAGCTAGACAGTTGTTGTGTTCACAGAATATGTATTTCTGTTGTCGCTATAACAATAAATATCAAAAACTTAAATTTAATGTTTTTCCTATTTGATACTAGATGGCGTTGCAATACCAAGGTATTGCAGCTATCGCTTACATGACGTGATAGACTGTTATAACTGTTCAACTTTCTGAGTACAATTATCAAATTTTTGATTACAATTTTGCTCTCTCCTGACACGGAACCCTTGGCCGGTTTTTCTTTGTAAATTGCACTTCTTGCCTTACCACTGAACACAGCAAGCTATTGTCAAAAGCTTTTCTGAAACACGCGCACCACCTTTAAATATCGATTGCTGCAAATCTTTAACTACTTTATGATTGATAATATTTGATATCAGAAATCAAACTTGTTACGTTCCTTGAAACAACATTTTAGAAAATTTGATCATTCATTCTTAACTAATCTAATTTAAGTGAATCGAAAAGTAAATCAAATGTACTCGTATTTAATTAGTGAACCCGTTCCCGAGTAAACCAGGTCGTAAAGTTGTTTTCGCACCGGCCTTTATACCTCGCTGTAAATACAAAGGTAATTATTGAAACGAATTGCGTACACACAGTGAATAATGGTGAACGCACATATTGTATCAGAACCGAACAAATCGAAATCATTTCCTCTTTGAATTTGACAGCGAACGACTCAGACGATTTTGCGCGGGCTAATGTGCGAGGTTCCATGACATAATAAATCTTTCGTTATTGGAAAACGAAGTAGTCCAATCAGTTTTTTGATAAAATTGTAAAGTAGTCTAGCCTTTAAAGTAGTCAGTTAGGAAGAGAGATCCGATATTGATTCCAGATTCGATCCGAGATTGACGTCAAAGTCCATAAGCTGCATACAAAGTTCATACTAAATTGCGTTTTGAGAGAAAGAGATAAGTCGAAAACTTAAATCGCTAATATCTCACTTATTTCTCAACATAAATCTGAGATATTTTGTCATTCTGTATATCTGTTAGCCCGCTATCATAATAATTTACATTCAATAAATTTTGTTTTACACGCATCTTTTCTTCGTGGCGTTCGATTCGGCTATTTCGGTTCTGATAGATACGTGCATTGTGCGTTCACCATAAAGGAGCGCGTCCACTGCACCGGAATCGAAGCGTACGGAGTGGACGGGGCGTTGTCATTTTCAAAATACCGATGGGGTGCGTCCACTGCATTCGGATTCATCATCGGCATTTAGTACATTAAGACATCCACCAAAATGTCAATATTTAAAAAAATCATAAAGTAAACAGTTCTAATAAACAGTAATAGTATAAAAAGGTTTTTTAAATGACTTTATTATGTAAGCTTTATACTTATAGCACATCGTAAATACGGCAAAACTAAAAACGTCAGAATTTGAATGAAGTGTTCACTTCGTATGGATGACAACGTCAGATACATAACGGTATTTTGATGACAACATCAGTCAAAATACCGGTCTCTACTCGAATCCGGCGCAGTGCACGCGCACCTTAAAACAGAGGTTTCAATACAGCGATGCGAAACGAAACCTAGCAAAATGAAACCTATAGCTTATATGATACGGGGAGCAGTAGTTATTGTGTGTCGCGGCCGCTGGCAGCGAAGATCGGAATGATACTTTTACATATGTGGTTATTGTTAATCACCACCTCGGCGGGGTGCGGGGCGGTGCTGGGCTGCGCGGGGAGGGGGTAGGGGGCGACAATTAGTCGGCGACGCGCGACGGGATACAGCCATTACTACCCAGCGGGGATCCGCTTAATTGGTTCTTATTACTTGTTTCTTTAGGTGCAAAATGGTATGTCTCAAATGGTGCGGGTTCGGTTATGGCTTAGACAGATAAATAGTGGCTGGAGAGTCTTCAGTCACAATTTTCATATAACTCAAAAATTACGTCATCTATCGAATTTCTCGGGACTTTATGGCACGCAAATAAGAAGAATTAACTGTTAACCCTTACGACACATACACACATACACACACACACGCGCGCGCGCGCACACCCACACCCACACCCACACACACACACACACGCGCGCGCACACCCACACACACATTCGAGAATTACAGCACACAAGAAATTGTGAGTGTCATTATTCATGACAGATTTTGATCAGTGTTAAAACAGTATCATTTAGATAAATTTATAAGGTACATGTATTTCCTAAGTCCTATGACAATATAAAAAGGCTCGAGGTACTTTGAAAATTGGATTAGCATTTCCGCGCAGTAAATTGCAGTGAGAAAAGTTGTAGAAGGTTTTATTTGTTTGCGTCCACACCAGTGGAAGCTTCTAGATTATCTAGAATGTAGATAAAGCCACAGCAATAAACAAACGCTGCAACAAGATTACACGATAAAATTCTAATAGACTTTATTAACAGCAAGCTGGAGTTACGTGTATTAGCCGAGAAATAACGTTCTGTAAGCGACAGCTTTAGAAAATATATAAAGTCTAATAAGCTTAAGCTTTTTTAACTTTTTGCTAACGTTCGATACGTTCAATGTTTTTACTTAATTTTACCTAGTGCTCTTGATCAAAATAACTTGGCATGGAATTTTTACAAGACGTTTTATATGAAGTTTTTTGCTACCATTCAGTGATTCAACTACTTCGATCAAATATTATTAAGATTCACAGTTACCTGCTAAAAAGTTGCACCGGCAAAATCGCGCTTAAACTATTCCGCTCCTAGTCGCTCCGAGACCGCGATTTTAACTTTTGTACGATTGTGAGCTTTAACTTCTTAAGTTAAGTTTTATTTTTTCAATAGACTTTATTTTGACTTAAGACGTTTTATATGAAGTTTTTTGCTACCATTCAGCGATTCAACTACTTCGATCAAATATTATTAAGATTCACAGTTACCTGCTGAAAAGTTGCACCGACAAAATCGCGCTTAAGCGCTATTCCGCTTCTAGTCGCTCCGAGACCGCGATTTTAACTTTTGTACGATTGTGAGCTTTAACTCGTTAAGTTAAGTTTTATTTTTTCAATAAACTTTATTTTGATTTAAGTGTTTTTTGTCAGATAGTCTTGGTGCAATTATTTTATTCAAACTTAGCTATAGTTGAACTGCATAGATCCTTCCATACGGTTCAATTATAACTAAGTTTAGTTCTTAATCAGGCAAAAGTTGTTGATAACAGAGCTCTATGTGTTAGGTTCTTAGACTTTCATTACTTTTGATGAAAAAATGCGTAGACGTAAGACTTAGGAGTATGAAATTTCAGACCTTCTTTTGTGTTTTGAAAACTGTTTTGTTTTAAAGGGATTCAGTTACGAAAGTTCTACCTGCTAAATAAAATCTTGTGAGGCAATAGATTTGCAACAATTAATGATTAAAGCTGATAAGAAAATACTTATACTTACACCGTTGGAGAGCCATGCTTGAGCACAAATGGGCCGGCTCGACCAGAGTGATACCATGGCCTCACAGAAAACTGGCGTGAAACGGAATTGTGTTTCTTTTACTGAGTGAATTTACCGGTGGCCCAACTTCCCTAATGCCCTATCCCTCTATTCCCATTCCTTCATAAAGGCCGGCAACGCACTTGCGACTCTTCGGATATTACGAGTGTCCATGGGCGACGGCAGTTGCTTTCCATCAGGTAACCCGTCTGCTTGATTGCCCCCTAAATATCATAAAAAAAGAAGCGAATATGTTTTTGCAATGTATGTTCTTACTAACCATAGATTTCAATGTATTTAGCCAAGTTAGCCTGATCCAAATTTATAGGGGACTAGTTGGTGCCCGCAACTTCGTTGCGCAGAAATTTGTATATCACGCGGGAACCGTAGCTTTTTCCGGGATAAAAAGCTATATGTTGTTTAGCTATATCCTATACGTTGCTCAGATCTAATTACAAAGCTATTAAATAAAAAAAGATTTATTCAAATCCGTCCAGTAGCTCCTGAGATAAGCGCGTACAAACAGACAACTTTTTTTTGTCAATATGTGTTTTATCACTGTACCTTAGATTATTTTGTAAAAATATTAAATGTATAGACACTCCAATTCTACCGTTTTATTATATGTATATATTAATCCTCTACCTTCATTTGGCTGACAGCGGGTCCCGGGGGAAGGGAAAGGGACTTTTATTCGTTTGCCCGTATATCACTTGCCGCGCGATAAATTTATTTTATAGCGCTTATGCAAACGTACTCTCCCCCACTAGTTTGTTTAACTCATTGACTTTGGTAAAGGACAAAAAGAGATATCACCATGTAATTTCTTTGCATTACGTAATTTCTAGTCGTCCCGAGCTCAATATTTGGCCGCTAAACACAATATCGGACAGAAACGGGAGTCGACGCGTGGTTAGGCTATTATTTTTCATCGCGAACGATTTTAATTTTGCTGAGTTACAGCAAAATTAAATCCTAAGATATAACACTAACCCCATTGTTCATAAAAATATTTAAATCTTGTTGAACCAATCGATTTTATTTATTATACGAGAGTGTGCAGGTTCAAACCCGCGGAGGCGTGTACCAATAAGAGATTTTCCCATCTCAAGTTCATAATACGGATGCTTATCGCCTTGGGAGAGCCATGCTTCGCCACGAATGGGCCGCCTGACCTGAAGTGATACCACGGACTCACAGAAAAATTGCGTGAAACGGCGTTGTGCCGTGTTTCGTACAGTGAGTGATTTGCGGTAGCCCAACTTCCCTAAACCACCTATCCCTATTTCCATTCCATATTCCCTCATAAAGGCAACGCTCTTGTGACTCTTCGGATGTCAGGAGTGTCCATGGGCGATAGCAGTTGCCTTCCATCAGGTAACCCGTCTGCTCGCATGCCCCTAAATATCATTAAAAAAAATTAATACCCCCCATAAAAAGGGCCGGCAACGCACTTGCCACTTAACGCAGACGTGGTCGCGGGCAACAGCTAGTTCACCATACAGTCCTTCATACGCCAATATCATGTCATTGGAAATCATTTTAACTACAAGTTAACATTGTTTTTTTTTTCTTCTTATGTATCAGATGATGTTCTGTGATGGTGAATCGAAATAAATAAATATAAAAGTAACCGCCAAAAGGGTAACTAACGCACCTGGGGATTATATAAAACAAATGACCGTAGAGTGCGGTTTCTTGTATCAAGAGGTTTATAACGGGACACCGGGTAAGCCTTATTCAGCTGACGATCAAAGACACGTATAATATGTTACTATTGAGACGCAAATATCGAGTGCTCATCGATTTCGTATGATAACCATTTTCGGTGAATCTGTATGTTTTTTTTTAATGAAATTGAAGGCCAAAAGGTTTACGTGATTGGAAGCAACCGTCGCCCCTGGACACTGGCAACATCAGAAGGGTTGCAATGCGTTGTCGGCTTTTTTAGAGTAAATAAACTAAAGGAATATGGAAACAGAATAGAGGAGAAGGTTATACCTTTCTCCTCTAGAATAGAATATAGAAGGGGATTTTTATGAAATTAAGGGGGTAAGCGAGCAGACGGATTACCTGATGGAAAACAACTGCCGTCACCTATGGACCGTCACGACAACCAAAGAGTCGCAAGTGCGTTGCCGATCTTTATGAGGGAATAGGGAAAAGGGATAGGGGGATTAGGAAAGTTGGGCCACCGGTAAACTTACTGAACGAAACACAGCACAACGCCGTTTCGCGCTAGTTTTCTGTAAAGCTGTGGTATTAATCCGGTCGAGCCGGCCCATTCGTGCTGAAACATGATTATTCCACGCCAACGAGCACCCGTATTATGTACGTGAGATCGGAAAATGTCTCATTGGTACACGCCTCCACCGGGGTTCGAACCTGCACCCTCTCGAGTGCGAAACAAAGGTCTCACCCACTAGGCCGCGGACGCTCTAATATTACCCTTATTTTACTAAAGGCTTTATAGAAATAAAGTTCACTAGTATGAATTTAGCAGCCCTGAAAGCAAAAAAATTAAGGTTTGTATGGGCAAAGTGTCGCCGGGGCGCTTGAACGTACTAATCTAATTTTTCTTCGCTTTCAGCGCTGCTACATTCCATATATGGGACACTAGCTGCTGCCCGCGACTACGTCCGCGTCAAACATTATAAACTATGCCGTTTCTACAACATTTTTGGTAACTGCTCAGCTCATGGTCGTAGCGCGATGATATATAGGCTATACGTCCGCGTCGATAAATAGACTAACCAACACAAAACATTTTTTAAATTTCGATCAGTATTTCCCGAGATTAGAGCATCAAAAAACCAAACAAACTCTTCAGCTTTATATTATTAGTACAGATATAGGCATACAGAGCCTATTATAATAATAATAATATCTATGGACGCTTCACACCACGTCAGTCTGGCCCCGTGCTAAATACCGGAGGGACTTGTTTTACTTGTACCAGACAACGGAAATGTATTTAATACTTTTACACTAGGCACATATTTAAGATTTTTATTAAATGATACACATATTTAATACACATCCAAGACCCAAGAAGACATTGAAAAACTTTTTGCTCCGTCTGCGGGATCCGATCCCGCGACCCCCGGCTTACGCTACCAATGCGCTTGCCAACTGAGCCACAGAGGTCGTCGAATTATATATTATCACAAACTTTTTTCCACTCTGTAGATAAAACATACATATAACACAAAGAAGAGCCACTCAGGGCTGCTAACACAATTGGGGTCGCAGGCACCATGCTTTCTAATGTAATAACTCCGAAGAACCCTACCTTCCTTATAATACGAGTATAACGAGGTTACGTACTAGTTATCTAAGAACGTACGCAAATTTATTTTTACGTATTTTTATATTAAGTTATTTTGATTTATCAGTGAGACCGAAATTACACGAAATCATTTTTAAGATTTACCACTATCGTCAACCGAGAAATAATTATTTCGGTCTCATAAAATGCAACTTTATGATCTAGGCTATAGATTTCATTTTCTAACGACATTGCTCTATCGTCATTACTGACGTAGAGGAAAATGAATCCTGTTACCTATGTCATACAGTGCCATTTTATCTAGCCGAAATAATCTCGTTCTCGGTTGACGGCGTCGGTGGACAAACTGCGTTATTTTGTAGACCCGAAAGTAAACGCAAAAAACTTTTAACCTTAGAGCGTCCGTACCCTAATGGTTAAGACCTTTGGTTAGCACTTGAGAGGGTGTAGGTTCGAACCCCAGCGAAGGCTGTACCAATGAGACATTTCCAAATTTCAAGTACATAATACATCGGCCATGCTTCGACACGAATCGCCCGGCTCGACCGGAGTGATACCACGGCCTCACAGGAAACTGGCTCGAAACGGCATTCTGCTGTGTTTTGTTTAGTGAGTGAATTTACCGGTGACCCAACTTCCCTAATGCCCTCTATTCCCATTCCCTCATAAAGGCCGGCAACGCACTTGCGACTCTTCGGATTTCACCAGTGTCCATGGGCGACGGCAGTTGCTTTCCTTCTGGTAACCCGTCTGCTCGCTTACCCCCTAAATATCGTAAAAAAAAATATACTACAAATACTTATCTCTATCATTGTATTGCCTTAAAAAATGGAGTTATTGATGACTAAATGCTTATTCCTAGGAAAAGCAGCCGTTTGGTTATGTCTATAAAATACATTGCAGTATACTAAAATACATTGCAGTATACTAAAATACATTGCAGTATACTAAAATTAAATTATCCAAATATCAAAGAAACAACATTATAGAAAGTGAAGTCATGTCAAATCTGGGTTTATTGCTTCACGAAACTAAAACAATTATCAAAGATATTTATAGATCTGCTTTAAATATGTTATAAATTTACTCTAATTTATTTTGTACAATAGTAGAGCTTGGTGGGTTAATATAATTTACATAAAATTACATAATTACATTGTCTCTTTTTCGTGTAATGCTCTTTTATACATTTTGATGGTCGCCTGGAAGACAACATCGACATGACAACATGGACATCGCTTTTAGCGATAAGGCCGCCAGAATTGTACTTTTATACAACTGATGTAGTGAATGTTATGACACAATGTGGTGTACAATAAAGATTATTATTATTATTACACATGATGGAATAGCCTTAATGAGGGTGTTCGATATTTTATGTGCCAATAATTGGTGCCTGCAACTTCGTTGCGCGATGATTTGTATTTCTATATCTATACATATAATTAAACAGAAAATCGAAAATTGGAGTGTCTGTACAATAGTTTTAAAAAATAAATAATTTTTTTTTTGTTTAAAGCTATTAGGTCTGGGCAACATATAGGATACTTTTTATCCCGGCTCGGTTCCCAGGTGGTATACAAATTTTTGCGCAACGAAGTTGCGGGAACCAACTAGTCAATAATATAATTATAATATAAACCATCCGAAAAATACTCTATCTGCTCTATACAAATTGTTACTGCAGTTATGACGTCAATCGCAGAGTAGTTGTATCGCAGAGAGTAAGACTTTGTTCAATAACTATGCTAAATATTGCGATTATGAAAGTGGTTTCAAAGCAAAAGTTATAATAATAATAATAATAATATCTATGGACGCTTCACACCACGTCAGTCTGGCCCTATGCTAAGTACCCGAGGGACTTGTGTTACAGGTACCAGACAACGAAAATATATTTAATACTTTTATACTATACACATA
>JAOTAV010094029.1:0-11133 GCA_026546445.1 Cyclargus thomasi | reverse complement strand
TGGTTGGATACCGCTGTCGATCCTGGCGACACAGGAGATGCAGTGGTGGGAATGTGTGGTGGGCCAAAGCCCGTTTAGAAATGTAATGAACGTATGCATGTGAAAAGACTTATAAGGCTTGATTGCTCAAGAATTTTAGAAATGCTATGATGTGAAATTTTATTTTCTCATGTTATCATCAATGTTGACGATGCCAAACCCTCACGTTTTAGTTCCTCGTAACCAAGAAGCTATCAGAATTCCCTTCGTGACGATGTCTCCTGGCACGAAGTCCTGGCTGGCTTCTTTGTCACCGTACAATATCCGAAGAATACCTTTAGAATAAAAAGTCGAATATTGGGTATCGTAGAATATATCACACCAAAAATATTCTGTAGAAAGCCAAGTCTCGATTGAGTTGCTTTTCTCTAAAAAGTAATGAAATCTAGATAAAGACATGCAAATGCAAAGGCTCCTTCCTGTGATTTGTTTATTATTATAGTTAATGTTTTGATCGTGATCGAAACGGACGTATCGTGACTTCAATCAAAACAAAAATATACAAACTAATGTGCTGACAATAGTGACATTAATGTTTGCCAAAATAATGTTAGTGAATTAAAAATTATATACAACGCCAATGTAATATTGTCACTTTTAAATTATGTGTCTGATGTTTGTGTATATCAAGTAAATAAATAAATTAAATAATTATTAAGTAAAATGGCGGAGCCCCTTTGGCCGTGGCAGCAGAACGGCACGAACTCCGCCACCCACACCCGGATCTACAGACCAAGCGGTGCAAGAACCTACAAAAATCATGAGCACTCCAGAGCTCCAACAATAGGCAAGTACCTTAGAACAGAACCTAAATGAGATATGTGCCATTGCCTCAGAAGGAAAATTGAACTCGGACCAAAAGATCAACTCTGCGTGCAGATGAGTAACCTACAGCATAACTCATATTACTATGCTTTATCAGTCCCTTAAGCAAAAGGTGATCCAAGTCCAATACTCCCTCTACGTCCTTCATGAAAATCTAGATCTAGGGATAGAACTGCAGGCCATAACATCCCATGTAAAAAGCATCATAGAGGAATCGCTTAAAGCAGCTACAGGAGTTTCTTTTGCTGATACGGTAAAAAGAGGAAAAAACTATATAATATAATAAACGAAATATGTAGGTTGCTGAATTAAAATTGTGTGAAGTAGAAAACTGCAAACGCTACCTCTCCGACATAACTAACCTACTAAATATTCTAACACGAAATATTGGCAGTATTTGTAAAAAAATAATGATTTCCATGTTTTTCTCTACAGACTAGACATAAATTATGATGTTATTGTTCCAACCGAAAGTTGGCTAGATAAGCAATATAATCTGCCAATATTGCCGGGCTATAATATGTATATGACTCAAAATAACTCAAAATCAAAAAAAAAAATCAAAATTATGGAATTGTAATGAATGTTAATGAGCATTTGAATCGTAAAGTCGAAGAACTACTTTTTCAAAACTGCAGTACACTATTACTAAAAATAGGAACTGATTGTGCAGTTCTAGGGACATACAGATCACCTTCTGTATGAGATACGTACATTTTTATGGATAATTTAAGTGAAAGCTTAACAAATTTTAAACATTTCAAAAACATCGTCTTGATTGGAGACATCAATATTAACATTCTTCTATGTAACAAAGACTTTAGTGCTCAGGAGTACCTTAACTTGTGTGCTTATCTCAGCCTACTTCTCAATCACACGCTCCCCACACATAAAAGTGGATCCTGCTTAGATCACGTAATGCTTAAATCAGATTATCAACCATTAACACTAATTATAAACTAAGCAATAACAGATCATAACGCTGTCCTACTAAAACTAAATTGTCGACTGCGTAGGCATAAACAAAATAGACAGTTCATGTCTAAATTAAATATGAACAAAGTTTAGGAAGATCTATCCAAAATCGACGTCACACCGATTTACAATTCTGCCGATAAATATTTTTGTATTGTCATAAATAATACAAAATATACAATATGCAATCGAGAAAAATACACTACATTACCACACTGGCAGTAAGAAATGTAATCTCAAACCATGGATTACTCTAGGTCTACTTCGCTGCATAACACATAGAGATGAGTTATATATGAAAAATAAAGAAAATCCAGACAATATTGCATTAGATATCTTAATTTTTGCAACAACCTGTTAAGAAAAATTAAAAATACTAATATTCTACAACACGCAAGAAATTAATAAGAAAATTAATAAGAACCTTTGGAAACACATCCAGGATATAACATACACCAAAAAGCAACACGAATCATCCTCAATTCTGTTAAAAAATCATCTATCAGAACTAGAATCTTTAAACAGGCTCCATATTTTTTTGTAAATATAGGATCACACTAAGCAAACGAAATGCAGAGTCAATTACACAGTCAACCATATCACCTTTCAAGTGGTAGATCCAATACAAACTCTTACTCACTAATAGACACTGATGAATACGAAGTAGATAGGATTATCCAGGGCTTGAGGGACCACTGCGCAGTTAGATAGGATAACATCACGTGTAAAATTTTGAAAAAAATTAGACATGTACGTATTATTTCCACATTTAATTCATATCTTTCACAACTATAATGATTACACGAAGCAGCCTTGGCATGCCTTTGTATGATAAACAAGCAGCTCAATCGAGAGTTGGCCTGTTTTTTTAGGGAATGTTTTTGGTGGGATTACAATTTTGCGTAACTAAAATAAATGTGACTATGTTTAGCAAAAGGTACAACTTTCGTGATTCTAGTTCTCGAGATATTCGCGATTTTGTGAAGTCCACGTTTTCTATTAATTAAACAAAAATCCATGTTACAAAGTAATGCACAATTTGCAACATTTTAGACGTTTAGTTTTGCATATATATATTGACATATTATTATTATTACAGACATTGCGTTTCTTACCGGCCAGCACTAGATAAGGTTGCATATAATCTATTAATATAATCTATTAATCACTAGACATCCACAAGGCAATAAATTGCATAATTACTTCGGAAAATATGCTAGTGTGTACCATAGGTACATCACTAACAATTCAAAAAACATGGTGTGGAAAAATCAGTAGTGTGACAAACAAGTTTTTATTTTCTTGTTTGTCACACTGCAACTGGTGTGATAACTGGTGTGACGACGAGTTGGCAACGCAATTGCTATATATTATGTAGGTAGATTTAATTTAGTTAAACTTATTATTTATTAATGTAGATTTATTTAAAATATATAAAAAAATTAATTAGTTCTATTTATTCTGTTATTAAATTTACTTTTATTTTAAAAAAATAAGCCTGTGATAACTTCTTAGTATCACACTAAAGTTGGCTGGTAGAGAATGCCACATGGCATTAAGTCCGCCTATGTAAATATTTGCATAGTGCTAAATAAATAAAATACTGTTATAAATGAGAGTTTGTGAGTTTGTATGTCTCTTACGTTTTTACTCTTTACTTGAAATGTACCGATATGCAGCTTAGGCTCTGGATCAATTCGTATACTAACTTTTGTGTCCCCAAATTTGAGCGTCCGTGGCCTACTGGGTAAGGTTTCCTTTGGTTCGCACTGAAGAGGGTGCAGGTTCAAACCCCGGTGTAGGCGTGTACCAATGAGACATTTTCCGATCTCAATTACATAATACAGATGCTCATTACCGTGGGAGAGCCTCGGCACGGCCTCACAGAAAACTGGCGTGAAACGGTGTGCTGTGTTTCGTTCAGTGAGTGAGTTTACCGGTGGCCCAACTTCTCCAAGTCCCTATCCCTATTCCCATTCCCTAATTCCTCATAAAGGCCGGCAACGCACTTGTGACTCTTCGGATGACACGAGTGTCCACTATCAGGTAGCCTGTCAGCTGGCTTTCCCTCTAAATATCATAAAAAACTAGCGTTTCCGTGGGGTATAAACTTGTAATGAATAACGAACTTTTCACGTTACCCAATATCTGATAACAACAGGAGATTAAGGGCCTATTGCACCACTTACTCCGTGCTTTATCTGTCAGTTGTTTGGTAAATAGCCCACATGGCACTTATCAGGATGTAGTGAAACATATCCTTAATGTATGAGATACATAGAGTCTGAATACTTTCCTCATATATATACTCATCAATGAACCAGAAATATCGAAAATTTCATTCCGTCGTCTTAACAGTGAAGGCGAGATTTGCATCAGGGACCCCTGACCTGTGATACAGCGTTCATCCAATGAGGTCATCACAACACAACATATGAATGATTATTATCAGTAGTGATGTTCCGGGTTCCGTATCCGTATCCGTGGATAGCCGAGGGAAAACAATTATCCGTATCCGTATTTGTAGTCGCCACTTTTCCCGCGGATCTTTTACGGATTTTTTGATAGAATAAAATGCTATATACACGATATAGGGTGTAAAAAAAATGTTATTTGTATAGGCAAACTTATTATTTCGCTGGAGCTTAGTTTTGTTATACCTGTGTAGATAGAAAGATTCTAACTATTAAATCTAATGTTATGGGGGAAATTGAATGTTATTTGTTTATCTTTTCTTCACTTTCTTTCCTAACGAGGCAACCAGTCGACTTGATTTTTTGGTAGAGACTTAAAAAAATGGAGACTAATATAAGCTACTTTTGTTCATTGGAAAACATTACGTACCCAAAATACACGAGCGACGCCGCGGACAAAATATAGTTCTGAATGTTTTTTATTTCTTGTAATCTTAGTACCTTTATACTAGAAACATTTATGGTTGTAAGTTACTATGCAATACATAACTCAAAGGTACTAATTAGCTATCTTTATCGCACACTAACACCGATTCAGCAAGGAAATGAAGATCCGTATCCGTAGCCGTATCCGCGGATTTTGATATAAAATATCCGTATCTGGATAAGTATCCACGGCTATTATACAATTTTAACGAACTGGAACATCACACACACACACAAACACACAGTTATTAGCCATTACAGAAGGTGAAATGGGACCTAATAGATAAGCGCAAACCCTACCATGTCACGACATAATCTTTACCTCTTACTAACAATATTATAAACGCAAAAGTTTGTGAGTTTGTGAATGAGTGTTTGTTTGTTACTTCTTCACGCTGAAACGGCTGAAGCGAATTTTGATAAAGTTAGGCATGGAGTTAGCTAACATCCTGAATTAACACATAAGCTACTTTTTGTCAGTTAGACTGTCTGTTTGTTGTACGTCTGTCTGTCTGATTATCTGTATTGTGCGTAATTAACGCAAATTTTTAAATTCCACGCCAGCGAAGCGCAGGCAGCGAAGAAAGACATGATTGGAAGTAACGGATCACTAATATTTTAGTTGGGGAGGTGAGGGTGCTATTTTTGTAGTCACTCGAGTAGATAAAGTAAAACGGAGAAAAAAAAGAGCATTTTTTATTTTAGCGGTGGGATAAGACGCTACTGTGATTTTAAGGTTTTACAAAATTCTTTGAAAATGTTTAAGGCGATTTGAGACAGCAAGGCCTTTAGTAAAGCATTTAGTTGAATGTTACATAAAATATCTGAGAAACTTGGTTACGGAAATATGAGGCTTTGCTTTTCTATGTTATTACGCACTTACCTTACATTTAAATTATCAGTGCTTTATGTGAAAGAATTCTTTGATGTATATTTAATGCTCTCTATTTTAATCTGATAAATCTAATAACATTTCAATACATAAAAATTACTTTTTTTCTAACCCTTAGACTTAGAAATCTGATATGAAAAAAACCTACACTAGCTTAATCTGACGTGCTCGAGTAAATCCAAAATTCCCTTCTTGGGCTCCCCTACTATTTGAATTGATATTTTCAGCATAAATAGGGGTGGACCTTGAAAATTTTAAAAATTAAAAGTTACAAGATTTCTTAAAATCATAATATCATAGGTAATGTTGTGAAATATTATCCGCATCTTCTACTCATGTCTTTTCAATACCAATTCTGTGTCTCTGTGTATCATTTAAAAAAGCATTAAATAAGATCACAGGAATAAAATGCACTATTAAAGTAACAAATATTTAAAACGTGCTTTTACACTCGCGTGAAACGATTTACCAATGAAACCTATGTTCTTGGGGAAGCAATTTTCCCGGGACTTTTTGCGGGAGTGCATCGAAATAATCCCGATTGCAGATGGTCCCGGAATTGCGGGACTTTTACCGACACTCACATAACGTAAGTTATATACAGTAAGATAACATATAAAATAATGTCGTGCTCAGATAATATGATAATTTTACTTGAAACTACCTTTTTCGCGATCATACGAGTACATTACACTACACACCATTCGAGGCTAAACTCTTCTGTTGTTTTTTATTGCCTTTTGGTTTTTAATTACGATTACATTTGTAATATTTTTTGTCTTTGTAGTGTAATGCCTTGTTTGTTAAATAAGTCTATTTATTTTTATTTTATTGATTTAACCTAAGAATACTCAAATTCGAAGAAACTATAATAATATATAAACCGTCAAAATATAATTTCGGCGAGAGGAAAATATGTTTAAAATGTATATTATCATTAATACATTTTCGATATTTAGGTGGACTTTAACGCTATTAGGCTAGCACTAAACGATAGCAAAAAACCGCCCTAGTGCGAGTTGAACTCGCGCACAAAGGGTTCCGTATCAGTAAAGAGTACACAATTTGAAAAAAGAGTACAAAATTAGGACAAAACTTTCAGAAAAGTTAACTGTTTAATCCGATGTGTTATGTTAAAGCTTATCAGGTTATAAAAGGAATTCTACGCCATTCATACATTCTGTGTACCTACCATATTCTATCTCTACAGTCTACACCATATAATGCAGTATTACATCTCGAGAGCTGCTAGAATTGCTCTACTGTATGACACATATTCTGCTGCTACGACATCAAAGCATTACATCGTGCCTTTCGACGCCTTTATTCTCCTTTAATATCAAAATATATTGTTGCAAATGAACTTATAGCAAATAGCAATAAGTGTGTATTATTCAACAATATTATTATTTGCTAGCTGTCCCGTGTCCAATTCATTGGTAACTTGGTTTAAAGAAGTATATGCTTATATTATATAAAATCATATTCATCATCATATAATATATTATGTAAAATCAGGGTTCGAAACACGGCGGTTCCAAAACCGGTTAACGAAATTAACCGATTTCCGCCCGTGGGTAAAATAATTTTTACCTTACGTTATTTTACGTAATTTACGGGATTTCCCGGATCAAACACATTTCTCACAAACGCTTTTTTCTTTCGACTTTTCCGATTTAATTCTTTTATTATATTACCTTTTTGTATTTGTCTTTATAATCGAAATTAAAATTAAATAAAATTTATGTATTTGTCTTTATAATCGGTGAATACAGACGATGACACGCTAGGACGATCGTGTAGGGATTAGAGGATATTCGCCTTTGATTGATTCGAGTTGAGTTGAGTACTATAGCCGAATATGTGAACGCTTTCACAATGATCATGTAACGAACAACGAACATAGGCAAATATTTATATAACAATTGCCTTTGTTTGTTTTTCATTATTTTTAGAAGCCGTGAAACATACCTTTAAATGCTGACTGCATTTAAAGGTATGTTTCAACGCTTCCTGATAAGTGTCGGATAGTCTATCTACAACCCTTTTTTTGAACAATCTTGTATGGAGAATCTGTAAAAAAAGATGTGGATAGCCTATCCAACACTTATCTGTAAGCGGTGAAACGCGCGCGAGCCCGTCTCCAGATTTTTTATAAACATTGAAAGACGTAAGAAAATTCAAAGTGGACGTTTTAATTGCAGTTTGCAGAAACGAGATAAGAATTTAAAATGGCATTTATCAGCATCTCTGAGTTTTCTTTGTGACAACTATTACACTTTAATATTTTGTTTGCTAAGTAATTTAAAACCTCAAGTTGCTTTGGATTGAAATTTCCAATTCTTGTGCAATTTCTTCGTCCATACTAATATTAGGAACTAGCTTTTGCCAGCGGCTTTTCTTGCTTTTTATTTATTGGAAAATTGACAAAACTACAAGTAAATATTATAATTTATAATAATTTTCAAAAACGAGATGTTGTTTCAAAACCACGAGTAGCTTGTTGTTGGTTACTCTCCTTCCTTTCAACTTATTCTATGCCAAAAATCAAGTCGATTGGTTGCTTTGTTAGACCGTGAAGGAAGGACAAACGAACAAACTTTCCCATTTATAATATTTGTAAGGATGCAAAAGTGTGTTTTTTTGTCTTTTCATAACGCTCTAAAGAAATAAACGATATAATTTTTGGCATTGAATTTGGAACTTGGAAGAATTGAGAGTAACATAGGCTACCTTTGTTCTTAGAAAAAGACCATGTTCCAAGGGGGAGATCACAAGTTATTCAAGGGAAGTTTCTTATATCGAACACTAAACTATAATAGGCATGAGTGCCGAATACGAGTTTTTTTACTAAGATTTTATATGGGATTTGTACGCGTGACCGTAAGCATCGCTAGATGGCGCCGTGGAAATTGGTACAAATACTATACAAAATTGTAGTAAACGCAAAGCGCGTTCACGGGTCGGTTGTGAAAAAAAAACTTGCACTCTGCACTCTGGTGTCTGTCAAGTATGCGATAAGTGATATAGACGTGAACTACTTACGCAAACTATTGTCTATAAATTGCTATCTACGCGTATATATAGAACCAAGTAAATCATCTTCATACAAACGCATCGCGCGCGGCTTGTATGAGTGCGCCTATATGCAATATGCACCGCTGAACGTGCACTGTACAGTTGCAATCCTCGACAGACACACTGACAAAACATTATAGATAAGGCGTGGTCCGTTCCTACAAAAGTACCTACTGATTCCCTATATACTCTGTCCGAGGTAGAAAAATTAATAACCCCGAAGTATCAAATTGTCGAATCACTCTTTGTGAGTCAATTTCGCATATTGAATCTGCCAGAATAGGGTTCGGATACTTTAAATCTGCTCGGATATTTTATATTAGGGTCGAAGAAATAGTACGTCTCAATATGCAATAAAATCGGGATACGTATGAGACCTCACATACGGGATTTGTTCGCGCACACCTGAACTACATTACTGTATCCCAACTATGAGAAATGTTCGCTCAATTGAATCTTTTGCGTAGAAATTTTGGGAACCCCTCCAACGACGTTACACTTTATTAAATCTCGCTTTCTATTGGCACGCTCGCCTTTCATCGGTTAGAATTTAGATTGTATATAACTTATTTATTATTAAAAATAGACAATCCAAACTAATATTACAAATGCGAAAGTGTCTGTCTGTCTGCTATCTCTTCACGCCCAAACCACCGAACCAATTTTGCCGATTTTGGTATGGAGATACTCAGTGTCTCAGCAATAGAATAGGATACTTTTATTCCGGGAAAATGTACGAATTTTAAAGCAACGGAGCTGCTGACACCATCTAGTTTATTATAATTTTGTTTCTCTTTTAGTTGGCTTTGGCTGGGGTCTTCAAATAAAATATTTGATTCGTTGTGTAATGAAAAGGAAAGGGTTGAGTCAACGATTTGAAAAACAAACACACAGTCGCCATGTTCATGTAAGAACACTTGGACCACTAAGACAATCGACGACTTAAGTGGAAGAAACGGGTAACTAATATTATAAAAACTGCCGGATTATTTCGTAAATGGATGCTTTAAATCCGGAAAAACAAATAAAATTTAAAATAGTGTAGATTTCATGTGTAGTAAACCTAAGTTTTCGTACGGAAAACGTAGGGTTACCTATTAATTTCTTACATATAATTTGAAACGATAGTCTGACTTTACATACTCGATGTGATTGAGCGCGTAAAGGTAACAAACGAAACAATTAACTATATTAACAAAGTAACCTGATTCAGGTATCATTTTACCCATCAAGTTCACATTTAGACCATCAGTTTTGTCAGGAATGATAAGAAAAAGTCCCTACAACCCTTCATGAAAAGAGTGTATTTTCTCTTAAAAAGCCGGAAACGCCTTTGTAACTCTTTTTATAATCCCGATAGGCCTTTTTGAGTTGTTTTTATAAAAACAAAATATCATGTAACCGGTTGATTTACAGACTGATCATTTTCATATGGACTTTTCAGTAATTCCGGCGTCAGTCTCGGACTGAACGAACTGCCATTTGTCAGACTGATTGAGCGTGTAACCTTCGTCTTACGAACGTATGCTTCTGAGAAGGAAAAACCCTCGCATATTCAATATGCAGATATAAAAGTTAAGACCCTCATAAGAAAGATTTGGCATCTGCTTACAAAATGTCACTTTTCTTGGAGTATCAAAGGCTTAAGTCTGACTCTTATCTTGGAAACCCAACGGTTTCCAATTCGTACTGGTGCAGAGCTGATATTGATACACAATTCTAGATTATTTATCTAATTTTTTTCATTTCAACCAATGAAATCCAACCCCACTTCATATCTTTTTTAATGTAAAACTTTGTATTATTTGAAAGAAGAAAATACTTAACTTCATTCGTAACGAGATTATTTCGATTCAAAAATATGCCACTGTATGACATAGACTTTAAGTTTCATTTTCCAGCGACATTGCTCTAACGTCTATGTCGTCACCGATCTGTAGTGACGTAGAGTGAAATGAAACCTGTCGCCTATATTTTATAGTTGCATTTTATCCGTCTAAAGTGATCTCGTTGACGGTGACGGCGTGTGGTGGACAAACGACCTTACAGCGTGTGTCATATTAAAATGTTTATTCATTTCACACCGGACTGTTAAGTGGAAACTACGTGCTATACTTAAAATTATTTCAATAATTATCGTACAGAAATAATAATGTAATACATTGTTTATAAACTATTATTATTCAGTCACAAACAAAGAAATTCTACCTACCCTGAACCAACGACATATATTCCCTAATGTATTAGAGCGAAGTGTGTGCAAATATTATAGTCATGTTTATGTTAACCATCGAACATAGAACCAAAAGAGCGGAAATGTTATTAGTGTTGTTCGGAAAAAAATCCACCCAAAGCCACTGCGCTCTGATTGGTCGGAAGTATCGGGGTACGTACACACAGGTCTCTTATTGGTGCGTACTGTTT
>JAOTAV010094028.1:0-11133 GCA_026546445.1 Cyclargus thomasi | reverse complement strand
ATGGCGTAACTTGAATGGAATTGGTTTGACAGCTAGTTCGTAAACTTGCTGGAACTTGGCTGGAAATAAGAGGTCATTATAATCCCGCTGGGCAACATATAGAATTCTTTTTATGCAGGGAAAATGTACGGTTCCTGTGTGTTATAAGCCGAGGAACCAACTAGTAATTTATAAATTTACCCCATTATAAAAATATTTAAACAATGTTTTTTCTCTGTCCCTTTCTTTCGTGTAACGTTTTCAATATTCCAGAAAAGGACGGCGAATGTTGACTAGTTAAACACTGTTTAAATATTTTATATTTTTTTAATAAGGTACAATATGTTGAACTTTGAAATATGGGTTTCAATTTTAAGATGCAAAATTGCAAATTTATGACAAGCGCGATAGAGTCTGAAAAATGTGACTACCTGTGACGGGGTGGGGACTTGGGGAGGGGTGTAAACATCGTTCAATTTGTGTGACGTCCTTTATGGATGGTCACTTAAAGCATCTATTTTAGAAATCTAGTGACCAATTGCTGGAACAACATTTATTTACAGTTCCATTGTGTAAAATGACTGAATAATCTTTTATTGGTGAATTAATCGCATTATCACACGCACTCAGGAACCGTACATTTTTTCGGGATAAAAAGTATCCTATGTCCTTCCCCGGGACTCGGAGTAATTCCATACAAAATTTCAGCAAAATCGGATCAGCGGTTGGGGCGTGAAGGGGTAACAGACAGACAGACTTTCGCATTCATAATATTGATATGAAAGTATGTATGTAAAAGTTTCTTTGTTTGTATGTTTGTCCGTCAATTACGCTGACACTACTGAACGGATTTTGGTAAAATACCTTATGCTCACCCTGATGGAAAGCAACTACCTTCACCCGTGGACACTCACAACATCAAAAGAGTTGCAGGTGCGTTGCCAGCCTTTTAAGAGGATTCTGAAAAAAGTAGCTGGTAATTGCATTTTATCAGGTTTAATCGTTTGCTCGTTTTTATTTCATAAGAATAAACTTTTCTAAGGCCAAAAGTAAGCTTTCTTGCTATCCATCTTTTCCTAAGTCTTTGCCAAAAATCAAGTCGATTGGTCGCTTCATTAGGACACTAAAAAGTACAAACAAATTCACTCTCTCATTTATAATATTAGTAGCGGATACGGAACCCTCAGAACAAAACCAGAAGTCCGCCATTTTGCAGCATAAAAACGTTTAAAGTGTATTTCATCTCAACCACAGTAAAAGTATTATGGTACAGTATGTGCACTCCCGCCCTGTGTTTGAAATAGATACTGAAAGCCACGCGGCTTGTGACAAGTGCTAGGGCTGCCTCTTCGTAGTATTTTAATTACCCGACCGATATTGGATACCTAATGTTTTTATATCCATCCACTTGGATATCTTTTAGGTTTTGTAATTATTGTTAATACATATTATTATAATTTTTAAACAGTTTTATTTTAGTTTACCCGGTTTGTTTATTTATTTTGTGGAACAAATTAAGTAAATCAAATTTTACCATCTTCCCGTCAACAGATTGGTCTGAAATTCATTATATACAGCTGTGACGAAATGCCCATAATAATGTTTAATATAGATCTAATTTAATCTACATCATATTTTATAATATAGCAACGTTAAACATGCAATGTATGTAAATTCTGGCAACACAAAAATATACATCCTTCCGCAAAAATTTTGTGAACAGGACGCTGAAATGGTATTATCTCTAATCTGTATTCTCGGTAATAATGAATATTGTTACACACTCTTACTTGTGAACCCAACACCTATTGTAACTAGTGGAATAAAAAATACTGCAAAACATCTACGAAGTCTTATTGCTACACCTCGACCGCTAAACAGCCCTGATTCTGTTAACCATACAATTATTATGTAATTTTTTTAAATTCAAGTTACAATGCATTGTAATATATACATGTTTCTTGGCTTACAATAATTATTGTTTGTTAAATTAGTTTTAAGACATAATATTGTTATTTTCCATCTTTTAGGTACAAGATGGACCCGTGCGAGTTTCTTACGCCGGTTCTTCTTGCCGGGTTAGTTCCCGAACCGGTGGTAGGCGCCGTCGACGTTCAGAAAGTTTACTTTAAGTACTAATTTGAATAAAAAGGATTTGATTTGATTTGAATTAATGAATGTTCAATATTAAAATCTAAGATGGCCGCCTCCACAAGATGGCGGCCATTTTTTTTCAATCCCATTAATATGGATATCATAAAGGGCTTATTACGTATAAACATTTGTATATTCTTATTTATTATTATTATATTATTTATTATTATTATTGTTCCTATTCTGTGATCTCAATAATGAAAATTCGAAGATTTTTTTTACAAAATGAATACAGTCTTTGTAACAAGTGGTTAAAATATGTACGAAATAATACTTGTTCAGGACAGCTGAATTTATGCAACGTTTCTTACGTTGTAATTACGTAATTCGAGTCGAAATTCAAGAACAAAATTACAGGGCTGTTTCATCGCTTCCTGTTGATTGTCGGATAGGATATCCACAACTTATTTGACGGAATCTTGATAATTCATCCGTCAGATACGTCGTACATAGCCTATTTTATGGCACATTACATGAAATGGTGCTACAGGCCCTTAGGCTGATCTTAACACTCCCCATTTCTATTCCCGTAGCCTTCATCAAAAGGCCTGTAACGCACTTGCAACGCTTCTAATGTACAAGTGTCCATGGGCGACGGCAGTCGCTTACCATCAGGTGACCCGTGTACTAGCTTGCATCCTAACCCCCTCATTCATAAAAAGAATTAAACAGTGTTTAACTAATCAAGGCTGGCTTTCTGTCAGGTGACGTTTTTAATTTTCTAAAAAGAGACAGCGAACCTTAATTAGTTAAACAATGCTTAAATAATTTAATATGGGGGTGAATCATTAAAGGACTGAACTGTTTAAGTTCAAACATACCTCTCAATACGGACGCTCACTGCCATTGGGAGAGCCATGCTTCGGCACGAATAGGCCGGCTCGACCGGAGTGATAATGGTATCACTCCAGACCATGGGGTCTCACACAAAACTGGCGTGAAACGGCGTTGTGTTTCGTTCAGTGAGTGAGTTGACCGGTGACCCTACTTCCCTTATCCCCCTATCCATATTCCCTCATAAAGGCCAGTAACGCACTTGCGATTCTTCGGATGTCGCGAGTGACCATGGGCGACGGCAGTTGCTTCCCATCAGGTAGCCCGTCTGCTCGCTTGCCCCCTAAATATCATTAAAAAAACTTAGTATATTTTCAAAAGCAAAAGTATATTTTCAATCTGAACGCAGATTAAATTAATAATATAATCATATCATAGTCACAATATATTTTATGATAATTTAATAATGTAGTACGTTATGAAAGCACTGGAAGCTCTATGACAGTTATTATGAGAAGGTTAAGCTTTCATTATAATAATAACAAAAGCACATAATATAGAATTGTAGAAATGAGCTTGCCCGCTTTCGATTAGTTTTAAAATTGAAATTCGATGTTTTTTTTTCAAATATTCTAGTTTTTATAGTTTTCCCTGTATGTGACCATTAAACCCCGGCTCTGTACCAAATTTCAGCTCTCTGCGTTTATGGAAAGAAGTAGTCTTTATGATCATGGGTGAGTTTCGAAAATGCGTAACTTTGCTATCGCTTAACTTTGAAATTACGTATTTTAATTGTAAATTACGTATTTTAAGTTTGAAGCTCGAAGAAGATTTCAACTTCCTAGAATTATTCAGAGGTTCTTAAATAGGGGACTTTAAATGCTTCGAAATGGTTCCTGTAAAAATGATACGGCAGTGTTTGCTTCGCGCTGGACTTGGCGGCGCCACTGCCGTGCCCCCAGATAGTTAAACACTATTTCGGAAACGCGTTTTCTCAAACAGACGTACCTTCGTATCGTATCGTCCAACTCGTACTTAGCCGGTATTTTTTTAAATATTTTTTTACGAGGATCAACTTATCGAAGGGTAAGTTTAATTGCAATTATAATATTTACTCACCATTAATATGTACAGCTATTGCTGGTGGCATCACAAATATCCCAACGAGGAGGTCAGCAACCGCCAGACTGGTTACAAAACAGTTGGTGACCGTCCGCAACCTCTTCGTGGTAACCACAGCTGATATGATGAGAGTATTACCTATCACTGTCACTACTATTAACAGACACAACACGCTAACTACCCCGGCTTCGATCACGTCATAATCACACGTACTGTTGCAGCCATCACAGGTACTATTGCATGTTTTTCCGTTTGTGTTTTCTATGGTGTATTCTATTCTTGTGGTATTCCATTGCGTGTTGTCTATGTAGTCGAGGTCAGTTATCATGGATTCACCCTGGCGTCGACATCGTCTGGAACAAAAGGTGTCGTTTTAATATAATTTTATTAAAATGTAACGCGTCATGCGAGAACAATGAACCCCCAACCAAGACCTTTACTACGTCGCAAACCGAGGAAACAGAAGAAAGACCAATAGAAATTGCCTACGTTTTTAGTTTCATTTAATTTTACGCATCATTTAAATTAAAAACCTATCTTTAAAATGGGATAAGTATGTTTGGATATAAATTGTTAAATTTGTTTGCATTCAAAAATTCTTATTGCAGAGCCACCTGGTGAGTTAATACCGTAACGTCTATCGAAAAATATGGAGCAACTGAATTCGAACCCATCACTGAAAATCATATTTAAATTGTATCAATATTTTTTGAGATAATCAGTTACATTGGATTCACAAGGAAATACTACAGCGCCCTCTGGTGAGTTATCACTGTAAGACTCAGGTAAGAACATGCCCCAATGTAATGCGAACCCATAATTAAAAACCGCGTTAGAGTCGATCCAGTGGTTTTGAAAATAATTGGCAACATTGGTTTCATAAAGACATGACTACCGCAGCGCCCCCTGGTGAGTTATTGACATAACACCTATATAGGTAAAATCACTGAAAATTAAAATCGGACCGGTGTATTTGAAGATAAGTGGCAATTTTGATTTGCACATACATGACACACACGAACAACCTCTCACGCCGTCTCCGAACCGTCGTGGGTAACATGGTTTGAGGTCACGTGTAACATGGTTTTGACGGAGTGACTCTTCCTTAGTTTCAGCCTCGCCCAGTGAAACTCTGGAATGAACTATCGCCAGCAATATTGCCGGAGCGTAACGACCTTCAAGAAGAAAGCGCATCGCACCTGCAACCATACTAATGTTGCGAGTGTCTATGGGCGACGGTAGTTGCTTTCCTTGACGTCACCCGTTTGCTCGTGTCCCTTTTCTTATATATCAAATGTTTTTTTTTTATTATTTATAGTATCTCAGACAATTAATATTAAAACCAAAAAACTCTTATCATACTCTCCCACAAAAAATATTTTTATACGCTTATATAAGCCACTTTTCATAGCACGGCGGCCATGTTCATGACGTAAAAAGTCATGTTCGTCTTTACGAAAACAAAGGAAACCTGTTATGCCGGCTAAACACACGCCGAGAGCTCTCGGGCGAGTCTCGAGGCTGACAGACGAGACGAGTGCACCCGGACGGTCTCGGCGTGAGTGTACACCCGCCACATTGTAAGAACTGTATACAAGCCAAGATATAATTTAGTAGACATTTTGTTAATTAAACCCGTATCTAAATACAATCTCCGTGGATGTCGGTGACCGTGGTGTAATTACAGTAAGTATTTATCAACGTCAAGCGAAATTGATGATTTTGGAGCAATTAAATATACTGTTCGGTTAACGGTGGACGTACAGGAGCGTCCGTAGCTTAGCAGCTTCGTACCCCAATGGAGGCGTGTACCAATGAGAAAATTTTCGATCTCAAGTACATAATACGGATGCTCATTGCCGTGGGAGAGCCATGCTTCGGCACGAATGGACAGGCTCGACTGGAGTTATACCACGGCCTCACAGAAAACTGGCGTGAAGTCATTTCACGCCATTGTGCCGTGTTACGTTCAGTGAATGAGTTTACCAATTGTCTATTTCCTTATAAAAGGCCGGCAACGGACTTGCGAATCTTCGGATGTTACGAGTGTCCATAGGCGACGTTGCTTTCCATCAGGTAACCCGTCTGTTCACTTGCCCCCTAAACATCATAAAATAAAAAAAACATGAGTTTGAATCTATCTGTGGATACTCGATGGCGGCTACGTAAATAATTTTTAGTATGGCAATTTCAGTTCCGCCAGCGACCGCTAGAGGCGCTGTAAAATTTTGCCATATTAAAAATATAGTAACCCTGCAGAGGGTTGACTAACTTTCGAGTCTATAGTAAAGCGGTGCGGAGCGAAGCGGGTCCTTTATATCCGGTACATGTTTGTGATGTAACACTTTACACTGAAAAACTATAAAGCCTATAGGTTTGAGCTTAGGCCCGGATTACATTTAAATAAGTACAGTAGCGAGTTAGCAAAACAGTCAACTAAAAATTAAGTAGTAAGTATTAAGTGACGTTCAAACGTAGGCGAGTTGAGTGATCATAAGTTGCTGGTTCGATAACAAGATAAGTCTCCATTAATAGCTCAATTACTGCCCACAAACTAAATAAATTTTAAATTTTACTCAACTAAATACCAGTTATATTAAATTTTTCGATAAATTAAATATTATAGTATGAACTGTACCTACTAAACTCAATCGTCTACACGCTGGTGAGCTAAGTTGGCGGGGTGCGGGAGGCGCGAGAGGGCCCCCCCCCCCCGACTTCGCACTTAACTCGTCCAAAAAATCGAATCGCGTTCTATTTAAGTCAACTTAATTAACAACTTACAACTTAACTCGCTTTTACCGTTCAAACGTCAAAAATGACTACACTCGTCGATGGCGAAACTTAGCTCGCTACTTAACTAAATCAAGTGTAAATCGACCCTTCGTATAGCAATTTGAGCATATGTAGATGTGTTTAAAATTAAAATATGAATAACATTATAGATATAACAAATTGCACTACTAGCGCGATCTAACAATTAGAAGTGCAACTGTAAAGATAAAACAACAGAGTATCCTCATCTAAGCGAAATCGCAAAATTTTATTTTAAAACATCTCTAAAGTCAAAGAATACTTCGGAAAACCCAATGTTGTAACTTTGAAAAATCTAGAAAGTTCTTTAAAGCTGTCCTTATTCGCTGGTATGTGAAACTAGACGACGCTTACTCCGTTGAACCGAAGTCGTATGAGAATTCAGAACCGTATTATTTTCTGCAGAATAAGTGACCAACTTAGGTTAACGATAAAAACATTACTATCTAACTTCATTCTTTCTCAACTTGCCGATCCCGGATACAACTTTACTAATACTAAATATAATTAATATTATTATAAATCGATGCCTCTCTGCCTCAACCTCGTATCTTAAAAATGGCTACATTGCATTGGTCAAATCAAACTGTTTATATTCTTTTCTTAGTAATTGTACAAAACTAGATATGCGATTATTTGATAGGTGACAATTTACTTATTACAAATTACCTCATATCTGGTTTTGGATAATTAGCAAGAAAAAAAATTTTTTGTCTCCTAAAATGTAGCCATTTTTAAGATACGAGTTTGAGGCAGCGAGGATCGAAATGGGAAAGTGTTTGGTTGCTTTTCTTTATGTCCTAAAGAGCGTGAGCAAACCAATCGACTTTATTTTGTCGTTGGTATGCATAGTTGGAAGGAGAGTAGCAGAAGCTACTTTTGGTCTTGAAAAAACGTAATGATCGTAATCAAGAAAGTGTTCTGAAATGAACTGTATACCAGCAAGGGGATATAAAAGGGGAAGATAGTATGTAAACACTCCTTAAGGTTGCGCATTCGGAGTTTCGGATCTCTCACCGCGCTAACATAAAATAATGAATACTAGAGGTCGCACTGTGTTCGAAATTCGATCATACATTTTTAAATCCATCGTGAAGAGAACCTGTTTGCTCGTTTGCCCCCTAATATTTAATAAAAAAAAGCTCCGGTAAAAATTACTCGCTAAAAGTTTAAGAATGAAAATCATCCTACAATAAATTAATTATTTAATTTTTTAACATACTTATTAAAGAGGTTAAACTTACCCCGCTGCCCCATGTACAAGCTTAAGGCTTGTATTATGATGTTTTAGTATGATATATTAGTTGCTATAGTATGATATATTAGTTTTTAAACAAGCAATTTGGAAGTTAAAACGTGTAAAAACGAAATAATTTTACTTGCGAAGTGTTTCTCATCAACTCCGATATTGTTCGACGTTGAAAAAATAAGTTCCTAACACCTATTACGACGGTGACAATGCCGTTCAGACTTGGCGGATGGTAATTTTTATTGTCTCCTCTCACATTAAAATTATTTAAAAGTAAAATAAAATCGGTATCTGTACTATAATATTACAACTGGGAAATGAATAATGGAACAGCATCGAAACTTCAAAATTCATTTAAAATCAGAGTAAAAATATTGGATGTAAGTTACCTGCGCAGAAAATGACAGATATTAAAAATATTAATGTGGCTAGTGACAACCCTGCGCCTTGAGCATGTTTTGTTACTTCAAACGTCTAAACGCCCTACGTGTTGTTGACTATCGTGTATTTGTCATTCGACTCTTCGGTTGTCGCGAGTGTCCATGGGCGACGGTAGTTGCTTTCCATCAGGTAACCCGTCTGCTCGCCTACCCTCAATATCACTTAAAAAATTCCCATAATCTTGGCAGAAACGGTGTTGCGTTGACACTTTGTCGTTGTCAATCGCCGTTAGTATAAAAATGACAAATGTAATATTTTTGATTTTACACAATCAGAGCTTGGTGGAGCGAACAAAATCAAAGCCAAATAAAAAAATTTTTTGGACCTGTGTCACTACACCAAATTTCATCTGTCAGACATGTTGTGGATATCCTATGCGATACTTATTAGTGATGCGACGGCATTAATGTTTTTTCCTGCATTTTTAAGAAGCATTGTCACTGTACTCGTCTGTTTTGAAGAGGGGGCCGAAGTTTGCACGAAATTTAACTACTTGTGCAATCCACGGGAAAACGGACAGATTATCTAAATTACCGAAACACTGTGGCCATCTCGCAGGCTTTTTCAGGATTAAAAAGACCGGTCAAGTGTGAGTTGGACTTGCGCAAGAAGGGTTCCGTACCACGTTGTGCAACCGTTGTCGCAATGCAGCGCCATTATCAAAAACAAGAAAACTGAAAAAAAACACGTTTATTGTATAAGAATCCCCCTTAACCTTTAATTTTATTTAAAAAAAAAGCCCAAACAAGACTATAAATCGTCTTTTATATTCAGGTAGAGTATTCGCTGACTTAGAACATAGCATACTTTTTACTCCGGTTAATGCTCCCGTGGGATAATCATTTCCACGCGGGCAAAGCCGCGGGTGAATACTAGTTTTATAAGTCCAAAATCATTACCATTCCTTTCGGTTTCGCAGTCGGTTAAACGATTAAATGAGGCTGGATTTTTTATATTATATTTAAAAAATACCGACTACCACAACAAAAAAAAAAGATAGATGAACTGAAAAGTAATAAATAATTCTTTTTGTCTGTTAGTGTTTTATAATGATTGGCCTAAGCCTCAACATTACCCGTAATCAATCTTTATAATATATAGTCCGTACCAGCTACCTTAAGCCTAAGTTTAATGTCAAGAATCTAAGAAAATACAAAAGCTGGTACCGACTTCAAAATTATAAAGATTGATTATGGTTAATGTTGAGGCTTACACCAATCCTTATAATGCACTAACAGAGAAAATAATTATTTATTACTTTTCAGTTCATCTGTCATTTTTTTTTTTTTGTGGAAGTCGGTTTTTATTTTTTGTTTAAAATTAATTTATTTAGAAGTCGGTTAAAAACTAAAGTCTTCTGTATGCAAATCAGCCTTTGCTAAATTGTTCGTATAATTATTAACTCTAGTTACATGTATATTTCAACGTGCTTTAGGCGAGGAGGGCTATACCTCGGCACGAATAGGCTGATTTGATCGGAAATACCACGGTCTTATAGAAAACTGACGCGAAACAGGGTTGCGCTGCGGTTTTATCCAGAGAATTCACCGGAGGCCTAACTGCATAGTCCTCATTCCTTATCTGAGACTTATCCATGGGCAACGGCAGTTGTTTTCCATGTGTCAACGACCGTTCGTGCCCCGTTTCTATACTTCAACTATAGCTAACTGCGACTCACTTATACAAATAATATTTAAAGCTGAAGAGTTTGTTTATTTGAACGCGCTAATCTCAGAAACTACTGGCCATCATTGAAAAATTATTTTTTTGTTGGTTAGTACATTTGACGACCTCTGTGGCGCAGTGGTTGAGCGCTTTGCTAGCTCACGCCGGGGGTCGCGGGTTCGAATCCCGCCGACGAAAAAAAAGTTTTTCAATGTTCCTGGGTCATGGATGTGTATTAAATATGTGTATTATATAATAAAAATCTTAAATATATGTATATATAGTATAAAGGTATTAAATATATTATTTACGTTGTCTGGTACCTGCAACACAAGTCCCTCGGGTGCTTAGCACGGGGCCAGACTGACGTGATGTGAAGCGTCCATAGATATATTATATTTATCGAGGAAGGCTATAGGCTATATTACATCACGCTGCGACTAATAGGAACCGAGCAGTCATCAAACATTTTGTAAAAACGGGATAATTTATAAAGCTTCACGCGGGCACCCACTAGTAATTATATAATTCGCAACTTTGAACCAAGTTCAACTCAAATATTTGTGATACACCAAAGGTCTTGAGTTTATGAGTTTGAAGTAATATTTGCACTGGGGTTGCCAGTATAATATTTGAGGTTGTAAATTGTAGTTCAAAATAGTTACTGCTGAAACACGAGTGCATTAGTGTCTTGTGGTACAGAGCTCGGCTCTACCCGGTCGCGTGTTCGATTCCCGCGTTGGTAACATGTAATTCCGAGTTAGGTCAGGACCAATGTATTTAAGTAATTTATTGTACCGTTTGTTCATGCACTGTTAAAAGTGTCCATAGTAAATTTACCAAAATTTGTGTAGGAAATTTACGCACCACATTTTTAGAAATGTGAAACTCAGTCATGCAATTTTACTACATAATTTATTACAGAATATTTGTAA
>JAOTAV010094027.1:0-11133 GCA_026546445.1 Cyclargus thomasi | reverse complement strand
ACACTCTCATTTCACCTGGAGTTGTTTGGCCAAAAGCCCGCAACTTCTGTAAGCCCCGCAAGGGAGAAAAGAAACTTCAGAAACATAATAATAATAATAAAACATTTATTAGACATACTTTACACCACACCACAAGTACACGAATACAATATACAAAAGAAAGAACATTATAGCATGAATAAATTTCTTCTTATATCGGACAAAACTTGGTATAGCAAATACGACGTAATAGATATTAATAATAGACATGAAAATATATAGGTACAGACTAAAAACAACGATGTTCATAATAAACTCTGAAATCTCCCCAGATGTTCCCGTGCCATGTTGGCGAACCGAATCTCATACTGGCTGGGCGTAACCGGTCCGTCCTATACTGTGGACTCAGCTTGCTCCAGCTCCCTTTATGCCATGGAGCACGCCTTCCGTGCCATCCGTGACGGTCACTGCGACGCTGCCATCGTCGGAGGGTCCAACTTGTGTCTGCATCCTTATGTGTCGCTCCAGTTCTCCAGGTGAGGCAGTAGTGTAGGCAGTTAGAAGGCACCTCTTCGATAAAACTTATTGTTGGAGTAGTGCCGTGGTGGCCAATTACGGTAAGAAGGTCTTTGTACAATGAACCTGCGGCTCTACCATGAGTTCAAGCAATAGTTTAGTATCATAATTTTAGTTCCGCAAGTGACCGCTAGAGACGCTGAAAAATTTTGCGATACTAAAAATTTGCGTAGTCGAGCAATAAGCATAAAGCAATAGTTTTTAACGAGTATCGTTAAAAACTATTGCTTTAAACTCATGGTAAAGCCAAGTGTACTTACGAGTATATGTATTCCATAAATTCTCCATTCTCTTGTTATAATACACTAACTCTAAAATTTAGTTATGGCTCCTATATTGTTTTAGTTATGACTGGGAAAATGTGTTTGTTTATATTTCCTTCCCGTCCTAGTGAAGCAATCAATCTTCTAAAAAAACTTCACTTTATGTAGAGCGTCCGTAGCCTAGTGGGCAAGACCTTTGCATTCGAGAGGGTGCAGGCTCGAACCCTGGTGTCATTGGTACACGCCTCCAGACATTTTCCAAACAAGTACATAATACGGATGCTCATTGTCGAGGGAAAGCCATGCTTCGGCATGAATGGGCCGGCTCGACCGGAGTGATACCACGGCCTCACAAAAACTGGCGTGAAACGTGGCGCAACTTTCCTAATCCCCTATCCCTATTCCCATTCCCTCATAAAGGCCGGCAACGCACTTGTGACTCTTCGGATGTCGCAAGTGTCCATGGGCGACGGCAGTTGCTTTCCATCAGGTAACCCGTCTGCTCGCTTGCCCCCTAAATATCATTAAAAATGCATATGTTTGTTGAAAGGATGGTGAGAACTTTAGCTTATTTTGATCTCGGAAATATGTTCCACGCTAGCGAATCCGCAACAAAAACTAGTGTAGGATAAGGAAACCTATACATATTATGTATACTTTATAATATGGGGTATTTCATAAGTCCATTGTCTACAGATTGGGTGTGCTGTCAGCGGACGGACGATGCAAGAGTTTCGACAACAGCGCCAATGGCTACGCGCGTTCAGAGGCCATCGTGGTCTGCTTGCTGCAGAAAGCCAAAGACTCCAGAAGGTTAGTTTATACTTTGTTCCTACATTAGATTGAGAAGACTAAGGGCCTGTTTCACCGCTTACTGATTTCAAGTTTCTGTTAGGCTATCCACAACTTTTTTTTACTGATTCTCCGTACAACTTCTGTCTAATAAAGTTGTAAATGTCTGTAAGCGGTGACACAGGCCATAACAGTCCATAGGGGTCCAAAAATTGTAAAATTTGTATGACGTACTTAATAGATGGTCCCAAAGGTAAATCCTTTACTGAGCTGCTGCCCTAAAAAGGTCACTTCGCAATATTGCTAACAGCAATTCATTTTGACATTTTTCTTGTAAATAACTAATAATTTTGCAAAACATTAATTTCACAATTAATTTAAATTGATTTTGATGTAACTTTTTTAATCAAAATTAATCGATTTTTTAACAAAATTTACTAAAGCGAATTGTAGAGCAATTCCTTTGGAATATTGCTATTACGACCATTTTAGGTCCCATATTCACCTTAATTTAACGCATTCCAGAGTATACGCGCAACTGTTGCACGCGAAGACGAATTGTGACGGTTACAAGGAGCAGGGCATCACGTACCCCGCCGGCAACATACAGAAGCTGCTGCTGTCGGAGTTCTACGAGGAGTGCGCCGTACCGCCGTCCAGCTTGGAGTTCGTGGAGGCTCACGGCACTGGTGAGTTCCATTAAAACTTAAAGTAGATAGCTTAATCTGATTTTAATACGTTAACGTTTAAAGAAGCTTCTTTCGAAGCTTTAAGAAGCTCATCCTGTTGTAATGAAACAAACGTATTAAAAATACTCAATTTCGTAATACAGGTACCAAAGTAGGAGACCCGGAGGAGCTGAAGGCCATCGACGAAATCTTCTGCACCGGCAGATCTAAGCCGCTCTTGATCGGCTCCATCAAATCCAACTTGGGACACAGCGAACCTGCTTCTGGGCTTTGCTCTATTGCCAAGGTATGATTAAAATTTGGAGGCAAACTATAGCTTGACCACGAGGACTATACCTCGCCTTGTGTATGAGCGCGGTGCGGCGGAGAGTTACCATGGTTGCCGGCCGCGCTACTCTGTCATTTGACCGTCAAAGCTGATGGCTGTAGTGTAGCTTGTAACACGAGTATAGGTTACATACACAATATACACTATACTACAAGTTACAATTACTTCTGTTGCTTCTTCAGTGAGATTTTATTATAATGTAGTAATTGGTGGCATTGGTTCTATTATCATTTTGGTCACGCGTTAAAAGCCTTCTGAATGGATGGTAAAAACGGCATATCACATCACATGGTACTTCAATCATAAATACAATAATTTTAAGTTCCATTCGAAGGAAATTGAAACGTAGCCTAACTTAAAGGAACCATGTAATTTTGTCGGAATTGTTTCTATGTAAATCGTGATCAGTCGTCTGGGTTTAACATAATGCGACTAACTTAGGCCCGCAATTTTGCTCTGTTTCAACTTTCTTAACTGTACATATTGTGCCAGTTGCCTGATTGTACACATTGCCCTAAATATATATATATTTTAAAATATGTTCAAAAATTTTTAAAACACAATTTTTTCTAATGTTTTCGCCCCGAAAACTATGTATAAAGGGGGAAATTTAAAGAGATCCCGTTGACGGATTTATGTCAATTGGTCGGAATACGTCATTTCCTTGTAAGTCGTGATCTGAGTTTTCCATAACCCGACCAAATAACTTAGATCCACGATCTGTATCTGTTTCAACTTCTCTGATTGTACACCTATGTCTCTCAGATGTGTATCGCCTACGTCACCGGCTATCTCCCACCGAACTTGCACTACAAGACCCCAAGGGAAGGTGTCGCGGCTCTGGCTGAGAACCGCTTGCAGGTGGTCACCGAGAAGACGCCGTGGAACAGAGGCATGTCTGGTGTCAGCAGTTTCGGTTTCGGTGGTGCCAACGCCCACATCTTGCTAAAGAACTTTGCTAAGGACAAGGTATGCTATAACATTTATTTATTTTTTCATTCTATATATTATTTATCTACAAATATTGTTTTAGTTATATTTATCTTTGTTTTATGTTGTTTCTTCGTCATCTTCACTCTCATCTTCGTTCTTCAATCAAATTTTAATTAAGATTGCCTGGTAGAAAAAAGTGATACGAGTAATTTTCAATACTTTCATCCGCTTTTACATAAATAAGGTACTTCGCAAACTACTACAGCGTAACTTAATTTTAACGTAAATTAAATTAGCACTGATAAACAAGCTTTTGTTTCTTTGGTAGGTTAACAACGGTCTACCATCTGACGACCTGCCACGTTTAGTCTGCGCATCAGGACGTACGGAGTCGGCGGTAGCCAAGATTCTGGATGATTTGGCGTCCAGGCCCGTGGATGTGGAACTCATCAGACTGCTCCACTCCATCCACAATGAAGACATCAACGGCCATGTTGTCAGAGGATACACTCTCTTAGGTATGTTCTCTATCTTTAATAACAGATTAAATAGAAACAATGAAAAGATCATTGAAATCAGTTAACTTGACGAGATTTACTATCAAGACCTCTTGTATCCTCGTATTTTTACTGGCTTAGAAGACTTTATTAGCAATCCATAGAGTCTACATAAATACAAACTTAGTACCTTGTGAAAGTGTTTGCTTAAAAACAGTAATTATAATATGAGATACTCGCTTTACTTGTCTTTTTTAATCTTTTTCTATTTTCAATTCTTCCTCAGGTTCAACTCCGTCTAACAGCGTTGTGCTGTCACGTGAAATCCGCTACTTCTCTGGTGTCCGCCGTCCACTGTGGTTTGTGTACTCTGGCATGGGCTCCCAATGGGCGGGCATGGCGACCCACCTCCTTCGCATCCCCGTCTTCGCCGCAGCCATTGAGAAGTGCCACAAGATCCTCGAACCCAAGGGCATCAACCTGATGAAGATCGTCACCGAACAAGATCCCAAGATCTTCGACAACATCCTTAACTCCTTCGTCGGCATCGCCGCCATTCAAATCGGTATCACTGACGTCTTGAAGACTATTGGCATCGAACCAGACTTCATTATTGGTAAGTTTGAGTTGGCAAATATAGCACCAAGATGCTACAATAAGGTGCTGAATAAAAGAATAATGCTCCAGATATGTATCAAGCATTTAAAGTATCTGCCAAATGAATGGTTATGACCCGATTAGGCTTTCTAGAGAATACCAGGTATACAACTGCTATATTGTCACATTATAACACTTATTCATCAGAATTTACGACCGTATTATAATATCTTCCATTTATACGTTTATTTTTACCATCATACCGTTTTTTTTAGGTCACAGTGTCGGTGAGTTAGGCTGCGCTTACGCCGATGGTTGCTTCACCGCCGAGCAGATGATCCTCGCCGCTTACTACAGAGGCCTGGCTTCCATCGAGTCCGAGCTTATCAAGGGCTCCATGGCTGCTGTCGGTCTTGGATACAACAAGGTGAGGGCGATTGTAATCATGACAAAACTGGAGAAATAACATTATAATTTCACAAAAGACAGAGATTATCTTAAAAACACCTTAAGACTATGTATCTAAGGTAGTCTTTATTTTTTGCAGATCAAACCAATGTGCCCACCAGAAATTGAAGTGGCGTGCCACAACGGTCCAGACTCCAGCACCATATCAGGACCTGCTGACAAGATGAAAGCCTTCGTCGCTCAGCTGGTCGCCCAGGGCATCTTCGCCAAGGAAGTCAACTGCTCCGGCATCGCCTACCACTCTCGTTACATTGCTGAGGCTGGTAAGAAAAAGCTTTGCATTCCCATAAAAAACTGCACTAAGCATACTTCTAATGTCCCGATACAAATATAAAGTACCACAATTCTGCAACCCGCTATCGAAGTTTTAAAAGCGTATCGGTATATAATTTTAAGACAGCTCAATTTAATTATTTGTGAGCTGCGGCTTCGCTCGGTCAGAAGATCTTTGAGTCGCCACCATCCCTACGATAATGTTTGCTCCATTCCTAACCTTGTACAGATTTTTATCATGTATGTTTTGAAGCAAATAAAGAATTTATAAATAAGTAAATATCAGAGAATTGGTACTACGAGCAGTAAAACCACGTTCCCCTACGGTTACCAGGAGTTACCTACGAACATTACCAATGATCTGTAACCGAGATTTCCCGTTAAACTACTGATCGCAATATACGTAACCATTTTATCTACTCTCAGGTACCAGGCTACTGAAATACCTTCGTGAAGTCATCCCTACGCCCAAGCACCGCTCCGACCGCTGGTTGTCAACGTCCGTCCCGCAAGCACAGTGGAAGGACCCCAAGGCCGAGACTTCATCGGCTGAATACCACACCAACAACTTGCTGGTAAGAGTTTTTAAAATACAACCCAAATGATTAACAAGTGAAGCATATCGTGAAGAGTTCTCCCTTGGTTGTTTTTAGTGTTTTATTTATGACGTCACTTTTTTAACACGGAAAAAGGATTACACAATGTTTTGCGCTTTACATGTCAAGACAAATTTCAATGTAGCCAATTTATGCCCGCATTCATATCTGTTCACCCGCTTCATTAGTTTATGTAAGAGTTTTATGAATTATTATCATTTTATTTCGACTATCAATATTAACTTCATCATGTTTTCTTTTCCTTTTTTTAGAGCCAAGTCCTCTTCGAGGAGACGTCCAGGCTGATCCCAGACAACGCTATCACCATCGAGATCGCTCCCCACGGGCTGCTGCAGGCGATCCTGCGCCGCTCCCTGCCCAAGGACGTAGTCAATATCCAGCTGACGGAGAAGAAACACCACGACAACGCGGAATACCTGTTCAACGCTATCGGAAAGTAAGTCATAGACCTAATAATGACCTGTTAGATAGAGAGATGCAGCATAACCGTGAGCGGTCATGGAGTAAAAGACAAACCAACGTGATAAGTGAGATGCAACATAGTGCATAGATGTTTGACGAATGAAAGGCAACACAGATGATCGTCAGTTGTTTTGTATTTTTGCCAGAGAGTATATGCAGCGCTCAATATGTAAATGAGCAAGGAAATAATGTAACCCAGAAATGAATGGGAGTTAAAAAAAATCCAAGGCAAGTTTAAAATAACAGATAACAATGAAGACAAGTATCCGAAATATCGATATTGAAATCTTTTTTGTCTCTTTCAGACTGTACGAGCTGGGTCTGAACCCGCACCTAGCCAACATCTATCCCCATGTGCCATTCCCTGTATCACAAGGCACACCCATGCTTGGACACTTAGTAGAATGGGAGCACAGCGAGGATTGGTAAGTCCGTAAATATTTTAGTCATCTTAGTATAACATACTAAATATCGTAGCCAACATGTAAAACAAGACTAAAGCAGTGTTAAAAAATGTTTAAAGACCTGCTGGGGTGTATCTACCCTAGGGCTAAAAGGTCTATATTTCGGGGCGGTAGGACGTTAGTGCGGCCCTGGAAGAGACCCATCAGGCCGCCTGTAAAGCGATGGGGCCCTAAGATGATAAGGTAGAAAGCGACAGTTGCCCGGGGCATGCAATCTTAAAGGTCGCTCCTGAAGACTGATATGGTATTATGGTAAACCCAACCCAAACGTAAAAATCTATGTTGATTTAGTTTTCAGTCCTTAAACTTATTTCAAATAAAATCTCATTCAAATGTTTATAGGTACGTCACATCATACAAGGCTCAAGAGAAGATGAAGTCTGGCGAGAGAACTGTCAGGATGTCGATCGTCGACGAAGACAGCGAGTACTTGGCTGGACACGTCGTTGATGGTAATCCTAATATCAAACATAAATGTTTGTTTGGATGACTATGTGTTAATGACACCGAAAGTTCTGAAGAGATTTAACAGATAGGGGTATAATAGTAGGGGAGCCCAAGAGGGGTATTTTGCATTTACTCGACCGTGACAAATTAAGCTAGTGTGGGTTTTCTACATGTCTCTGGTTATCGTGGTATAGAAATCATATTTCTTAGTTAGTTCGGAGTGCCGCGTTTTGCGTTTACTAAGATTTTATATGGGATTGTCCTAGCCAAACTTGGAAATAACATGCCGGGTAAAGAGCCGAGCTCTGTACCACTGGACCACGGAGACGTCTTTTAATATTAGCATAGAGGAATGATACCCCTATGACATTTTTATGGATTCTAACATACGTATTTCTCTTTACAGGCCGTAACCTGTACCCGGCTACGGGCTACTTGGTTCTGGTTTGGGAGACCCTGGGTATGATGATGGGAGAACTCTTCACCGAAGTGTCGGTGGTTTTCGAGAACGTCCGCTTCCAGCGTGCCACCAACATCCCGAAGGAAGGAAACCTCGAGTTCATCATCATGATCCAGAAGGGCAGTGGTCTCTTTGAGGTGAGAGTGTATTGATATTTGAAAAGCGTTTAGTTTATGCTACCTACACGGCGTCACAGAAAACTGGCATGAAACGGCGTTGTGCTGTGTTTCGTTCAGAGAGTGAGTTTACTGGTGGCCCAACTTCCCCTAATCCCCTATTCCCTCATAAAGGCCACTTGCGACTCTTTGGATGTCGCGACTGTCTATGGGTGACGGAAATTGCTTTCCATTAGGTAGTCCGTCTGTTTGCTTGCCCCCTAAATATCATTAAAATAAATTTAGAGACTGAAGTGCCCCTAGTTTACGACTCAAAATTCGTTCACTCGAGTGTAAGTTTCTCCAAACCTAATCCTGTCTTTTCTCTACTCCCAAAGTAACCAAATTTCATAAAATTAATCAGCTGCTTAGAAATGGTAGAAAAATATAAACTTACAAATAAATTTATAAGCGCGTCGATAAACTTTTTTAAATATTTCCTGCAACCATCATTATGAACCACTACATTGCACCACAATATTCTTCATTCCAGATCGTGGAGAGCGGTGCGTCAATCGTGACAGGTCGCATCTACGCCAAGAAGAATGTGGGCCGCGACTACCGCATGATCCCATCACCACCGGAGTCCAGCGGACCCAACGTCAAACATCTGCTCACCAAGGACTTCTACAAGGAGTTGAGGCTCAGAGGATACCAATACAGGTAAGCTATACAGATAATTTCCTGCACTGTTAAAAATTTTACTGTATACATTATAGATAAAAAGACGATGACTCAATTTAAGAATCCGTACAAAAGGCTGATATAATAACTACTTAGTAATCCAGAATTTTCTTTCGAATAATCTTCAAGAAAGCGTTTTTAATAAGAAATATTGTTTATCTGTGATATGATTAAGTCATAATTAGCAACGACAAAATCTAGCGCCGAAAAATCTTTCTGTCTTGCAAGCAATATGCTAAAGGTCTCAACAATTTAAAGATAAGTAAAGGAACCGCATCGTAATTATGGTTTTTAATCCTTGGCTAAACTACATGAAAAATTTATTGAAGTCACTGGGATTTAAGTAACAACAACCAAATGAGTCAGAAACATTATTCTTTTCTACCAGTGGTCTCTTCCGTGGCGTCATCGGCTGCAACGTCGAAGGTACTCGCGGTCGCCTCGCCTGGGTCAACAACTGGGTGACCTTCATGGACTGCATGCTTCAACTGCAGCTGGTTGGTCAGGACACCCGCGGGCTGTTCGTACCCACCAGAATTGAGAGGCTCTCCATCGATGCCACCATGCACTACGAGGCTATCTCCAAAATGAACCCTGAGTCTTCCAAGCAGTCCTTTGAAATCAGGGTCTACCCCTATGTAGACGTTATCAGGTAAGAATCAGGAACTACGCACAGTTCTCTACATAGCTTATATTCTTGTTGATCTTTATCAATGGCAGCACTAACGTAATGATTTTAATGCTCTTCTTTTCTGTTGCAGAGCTGGTGGTGTAGAGATCCGTGGCCTCCACGCTACACCAATCACCAGAAAGGTGCCTTTGGGTATCCCTGTCCTGGAGAAGAACGAGTTCGTTGCTAACTTCGAGAAGAAGAAGATGTCGGTAAGTAACTCTTCAAAAAGAAATTTAGACGAGATGGAATACCTATTGTTCGTAAAGCAAAGTTTTAAGACCAAACTAACTTATACATTACTACATAATATAATAGGCATTTCATAAAAACTGTAACTTGTTATTAAATATAAAACAAATAACAATTTAGCTCCAATATTTTTATAGATGGATGACATTCTTAGAGCAGACATTCAGCTGATTCTCGAAAATCTGCAAACATACAAAGTCAAAGCCGTCGAGCTGGTCGATGACGACTACAAGAACCACAACATGAAGCCTGTGATCGAGGCGGTCCAGGACATCCTGGGTGACCTACCTCTAGTTCAGCCAGAGCTGTTGGTGATCTCGGAGAACCCACTAGAACTGCCACAACATATCCCAGTGGAGAACAAGAAGTTCTTCGCCGAATCTAATGTAGTGCTCTTCGTTGGCGCCAACCTGTTGCAGCGTCCTGAGGTCAGTGTTAGATAAGCTTTCTAGCAAGTAAACGTATTTTGTGTTCATTGATTTTCCCAGCCAAAATATGTACTGTAATGTAAATTAAGTATTTAGCGATGCTTTGAAAAATATGTCGTCTTGAAATAATTTTTAATTATTATTTGCCAATAAAATTTGAATGTTGCAATGCAGGCTCTGACACAAGTCCTCGGCACCCTTCGCGACAAAGGTTTCGTCATCAGCAGAGAAAAGGTCAAACCTGATCCTAAGGCGTACCCCGAAAAGATCGACATCATCTCCATCCAAGACAGCGGCGAGGAGTATCTTGTCTTGCTCAGAAAGAGGATCGGTTCGAAGCCTGCTATATTCGTCAAGGTTACCTTGGCTGACCAGACCTATGCTTGGATCGAAGTAGTTAAGGAAGCGCTGAAATCTGGACAAAAAGTCGTCATATTTGACGAAGGAGAGGAAATTAACGGTCTACTTGGTCTTGTTAACTGTCTGCGCAAAGAGCCGGGTGGTGAGGTGGTTCATGGGTTCCTAATTGCTGACTCCTCAGCTCCACCGTTCAACCCGGATTTGGAGTTCTACGAGGAGCAACTGGACAAGGATCTGGCTATCAACGTTTACAAAGACGTAAGCTTGAATCAATATAATTATATGTATCTGATATTTTTTAAGAATTTTCTGCTGAACTAACGTGTTATTTCAGGGTCAATGGGGCACATACAGGCACTTACTGTTGGGAGACTTGGAGAGGATTGATGCCTACCACGGCTTCGTGAACACCACCACCATCGGAGACTTGTCAACGTTGAAATGGCTCGAGGGCTCCATCAGACCTGACACTGCCTTCGACAAAAACGACCGGACCTTGATTTCTGTAAGTTGATGTAAATATTTTAATCAATTGTAACTTATTTGTAAAATAATTATAAAAAATAAAAAATAAAGTTACATAACTATTGTAAGTCAAGGTTATAAATATTATACAGAAGCAGCCTGGCAAGAAGCCATTCTACTCCCAGGATGTGCTGTCTTTAATAAAATCATTAACTTTATAGTAAGCTTTAGCACACAAACGTTCTTTTACGACTTTTTTAAACTTATTTATGGA
>JAOTAV010094026.1:0-11134 GCA_026546445.1 Cyclargus thomasi | reverse complement strand
TTCCTCCATGTATACTCTGACGTAATTCATGACATGTATTATCGTCTAGGGAGCGTTTAACACTTATTTATGCATAACAATTATAAACAATAAAGAATTATATAAACTAAATGTGTGTACCGTCTTTGATTGACTCTGTACACTTTTACTTGATAGATTTAAATATAACGATTTACTTGATGTGACTGATACTTGATATTTATTCTTCTAGGTCTTTGATATGATCAAATGATCGCCTTGATTGATGTGCTAGTTTCTTACGCCGGTTCTTCTCGCCGGGTTAGTTCCCGAACCGGTGGTAGGCACCGTAGTCTCGACTTCGTTCAGAAAATGTACTTAAGGTACTTATTTTGAATAAAAAAATGATTTCATTTGATCGATGCGAACTGTTTTACATAAAATAATTGACTAATTACGAGCGCATCAGAAACGCTGACTCCGAAATAACCCGATAATGCTCGATGTTTTAAATACGATTTTGATCGTACAATATCAACTAGATGGTAGATCAGGACACTGTCAGTTGGTTCTGCGTGGATCGGAACGGAAACGAAAATTGATGAATATTCGGGTACTTGAAGGACTCCAACGAATTGGACGCCTGTCACCTCAGTCCACCCGCGTCCCGTGACCACGTCCGCTGAAACGTCGGGAATCGAAATAGTGCTCCGCGACAAAATCCGTAAGTTTTAAAAAGTGATTTTAGAAAATTAGTGATACCCGTGTAGACCTTAGAAATAATTTGTATTTTATTCCTTAATGGAATAAACGCACCCTATATACATTTTTACACACGCGCAGCCGCAGGTAAACGCTAGTATAATATGTAATGGCAGTGCGTTCAGACCGACGACTATTAATACATGTTACGTTGTAGTCCTGATGTACGGTGGCGCATTACTCACGACTAAGGCTCCGAGCCAACCTGCGGTGATTTTTCCCAACGACACACGTACGCCGTCTGTCCACCCGTCAACCGAGAACGAGCCAGATAAAATTCCGCTGTATGACATGGGTGACAGGTTTCATTTTCCTCTACGCCTTTAACGACGGCAACGAAATTGACGATAAACCAATGTCGCTAGAAAATGAAACTTATAGCCTTAATCATAAAGTTGCATTTTATCTGGCCGAATTAATCTCGTTCTCGGTTGACGGTGCTTGGTGTTAGTGGACAAACGGCGTTACACTGTAATATATTTGTCAATCCACTGTCCAAAGCCAAAAAATAACGGGGGGTCACACAAAGTAAGCCCCATTATTTTGTGGCTTAATAATTTTAACATGTTATTTAATTAGTTTATACCCGGATTTGCCGCGTGGAATTTTGATTTCTATAAATGACTAACTTTTGCCCGCGGCTTCGCTTGTGTGGAATTTGAAAATCGCGTAAAAGCTACGAACTGGCATCGTTGCAGTACATACTATTGTGGCGGTAACCACATTGAGAGCAATAATCCTGCATCGCCTATCCAAAATTTCGCAGCTCGGCGGTATCATTAATAATGTATGTATTATGTGGGTTTCGGCCTGGCCGAGCACAACACCTCACCCGGTCGGAAGAACTTCCTTTGGGGCTACCACGTGCATTCCCACACTATGTATAAAAGATGGCGCTGTATGTGAAAAATCATTGCCCCTGTTTTCCTCCTTTTTATTAAGTTTTTTTAAATTTTCTTCGCTATAAATCTCACGGAACAAATGCAAAACCGTAAAATTGGTTCGTGCGTTCTGGAGTTATATCGCCAGGAAGGAAAACTCGACTTATTTTTATATAATATTGGTAAGTATATAAAATATCCTATTGTCAAAATCAGCTGATATCCTCAAATCTTCCTTATATAAAATACCTCCAGTTTTAATGTAATTGACCGACAAACTTCCAAACGCTACTCAAAACTAACTTTCACATATTACTTCATAATATTACTATGTATATACTTGCAAAATAAAACACAATTATTCTAACTTTATGCGCAAACAATATCTTCTTACTTCTCGGTATAAACATAATATACCTCTAGTATTTTTGCTTTTATCTTTGTTATTCTTTCATTCAATGTAATTTAATCAAGAAACATTAATTTAGATCGGTTATACGCGTGTTTCTCCGCGTACAAGCTATTTTACCTACGCAACGAAAAAACGGACTTACATCTCCGTTTCTAATTTACTAGCTAGGTCGTAGCATGATGTTATATAGTCTATAGCCTTTCTCGATAAATGGACTAATCAACACAAAAAGAAATTTTCAAATTCGGCCAGCAGTTCCCGAGATAAGCGCGCTAAAACGAACAAACAAAATCTTCAGCTTTATATTATTAGCATAGATTATGGAAGTATATTTATGGCTTTTTGCTATACAAATTTCATATAACTAGGCTAATAAATTTTATTAGAAAAAATCACACTCTTCAATCATAAACAAAAGAGAATTTCGTGTATGATTATCGTGTCATGTCAAAATATTGTAGTGTGCGTAGCGTCTTATTTTTTTCAAAATATGCAAAATTAAAATATATTTTAAAATAATAATAATATTCGACGCTCTACATCCATATCACCTATAACTGGGAGGAACCTCATGCTTTTACATCTACGCGTCTTCCGTAAAAAGTGGTGCAAAGTTTTCCGCTCGCGTAATAATATATAGTTACTAATTCAAAAGGCCTTTCACAATGGGAACTTAAATTTTAATACACCAAGTGTGCGTAGAGGCGATAACAGTGTTACTGCCAAATGCACGCAGTTAGCTTTGTGAAGTGCTTATTACATATGTGTAGTATAATCTGTATACTATTACTGTATAGAATAATATAGTATTCAGCGATGCTGTATAGTTTACTATGCTTTAATTTATTTCATTCTCTTTTTTTATGATATTTAAGGGGCAAGCGAGCAGACGGGTAACCTGAAGGAAAGCAATTGCCGTGGCCCTTGGACACTCGTTTATTATAAGAGTCGCAAGTGTGTTGCCGACCTGTATGAGGGAATAGGGAATGGGAATAGGGTTAGGGGGATTGGGGAAGTTGGACCACCGGTAAACTCACTCACAGAACGAGACACAGCACAATGTCGTTTCACGCCAATTGTCACATGAATATAAGGGCTTTATCTACCGATAAACCATTTTGTTTGTTTTTAATTATTTCTATCTGTAGTTTTTATTTTTTTATAATTTATTTTTTTATTTTTTACTAACACTATGCAAAAATTAAAAAACAACTGGATACAATGAAATTTAAATTAAGTGGTACCTAAACGGTTTAATCCATACTAATAATATAAATACAAAACTGAGTATTCTGTCTGTATGTTAGCTACCTCTTTACGCCTAAACCTCCGGACTGATTTTGCCGAAATTCGGTATAGAAATAGATTAGTTTTTATACCGAAAAAAAAATCGGTTTCTGCATGATTGTCGAATTTCAGCGAAGAAGACCCTACTAGGTGTATTTTAGACCAATAAGCGTTACATGAGTTTATAATATGAGAAAGCTCAAAAACATCACCTTTCTAATTTTTTGTATGAAACAGTCGAAAACTCATTAATTCTTCGTTTCTCTGTCGTATTGCCAACCTAACAGCGGAAGCTGAACACAAATTGGGTGCAAAAACGAACCTAACAAAAGGTCTAATCAAACATTTGTATGTGGTACGTGTGCTCATATAGACTTAGGAATTTAAGACATGCCATTGGAATTATATATAATAGACACTAGATGACTCTTCACAAATTCGTATTGCAAGCAAACCGTACAGGGATGAAAAGTATTCTATGTCCTTTACCGGGGACTCAAAGTATGTCCATACGAAATTTCAGCAGAATCGGTTCAGCGGTATTTGCTTGAAGAGGTTACAGACAGACGCACTTTCGCATTTTTGATATTACATTTATAGAGGAAAGTAAGTTGTAATATTTTCCTTCGGTTTAAAGCAGTTTATGTGTTAATACAGATCAAATAGCTCCATACTTAATTCGTTTAATCCGTACACTAGTTTTAACATGAAATAATAGCGAACATGCATACATCCGTACAATACAAACTTTGAGCATGACTTTAAACTAAGAGCCATCATATTAGAGATCATAATATCGCACCTTTAATCATAAAAAAAGTAACTCAAAATCACCCGTTGTGGAAAAATGCCACTAAAGTTCTTAAGCTTTAATTGCAATTTCCCACAAGGGGTGATCTGGAGTTACTTCTTTTTATGACTAAAGGAGCCAATTATGACCTCTGTGGCTCAGTTGGAAAGCGCGTTGATTGCTTAAGTTCCTGGGTCTTGGATGTGTATTAAATATGTGTATCATGTAATAAAAATTTTGTTGGTACCCCTAACACAAGTCCTTCAGGTACTTACCACGGGACCAGACTGACGTGATGTAAAGCGTCCATAGATATTATTTTGCGAATTAATTTAGAGGCCCCAGCCATCACATTTTCTATATCGCTTATTTATAGAATGACCAGTTAAAAATTCATAGAAATTGTTTTTACCCGCGAGTTTACTCGTGTAGAATTAGAATGTCTTAAGCTTCCTTTAAAATATAAATTTTATCCTGGACAATTTTATTTCTTCATTCTTTGTTTCTGGACAACGTTATATATCTAAGTCTATGCCAATAATCAAGTCAATTGGTTACTTCGTTTTTCAGGTGAAGGAGGGACAACCAGACACACTTGCCTATTCATACTATAAGAATAGATAGGAAGTATGCCATAGGTTTAATAACATAAGTTACCCCCTTACATATAAAAATATTCAAACAGAGGAATCAAGGTTGGCTGTCCCTTTCTGTCGTGTGACGTTTTCAATATTCTAGAAAGGGACTGAGAATCTTGATTAGTCAAACACTGTTTAAATATTTTTATGTAGAAGGGGGCTAATGTTTGTTTCGTGTGTGATTCGTGGCATGTCTCAATTCTCTACATCTATAGTTCAACCAATGCGGTTAATTTCAGAGGGTATCGAATGCCGCGGTCATCCGATGGCTGGGCGGGCGGGGGCGTAGGAGGGGTGACGTGAGGGGGGGGAGAGGTCGCCAATTGTTCCATTTATATTCACCGATACGCGGTAAAGTGAGAGGTAAGTTCTTGATATTATCTACACCGCGGCACGACAATTTTACGTATTGGCCATTTACAATGTCCAAAGGTCGCCCTGTGGTCGAAATTCAATCACAGACAGTAGCATAAAAACCTTGTTACCAGGCCATGTAATTAAAAAAACACAGACTTCAACCATAAACAAAAGAGTATTTCGTGTACGATTATCGCGTCATGTCAAAATATTGTAGTGTGCGTGTTATATTGTGGGTAGCGTTTGATTTACTAAAAATATGCAAGATTAAAGCATATTTTAAAATGTTATTGGTATTTTTAATGATGTTTAGGGGGCGAGCGAACAGACGGGTTACCTGATGGAAAGCAACTGCCGTCGCCCATGGGCAGTCGCGACATCCGAAGAGTCGTGCCTTACCAACTGTCATGAGAGAATAGGGAATAAGGGGATACTCACCGGTAAACTCACTCACTGAACGAAACACAGCACAATGCTGTTTCAAGCCAGTTTTCTGGTAGGCCGTGGTATAACTCCGGTCGAGCCGATCCATTTGTGTCGAAGCATGGCATTGAATCTTCTCGAGTGCGAACCAAAGGTTTTACCCACTAGGCCACGGACGCGCTTAAGTCTTAATCATTTATTAATGCTGACCATAGAATTCAAGATAACTATTCTGTCGCTTGTCGAGATTTGTCACTCTTATGGCGCGCCTGAGCCAGCGTGGCAAAGACATTTGTCGAGAACATCTTGCTAACTCGGCGCCGTCACTTATCGCATGTCGCAAAAATATGTCGGCGGCTCGACATCAGCAACTCCGTTGCGCAAAAATTCGTTTATCACGTGGGAGCCCAACGTATTTTTGAATTTAAAGTATCTCCCTCCCAAAATTCATCGAAATCGGTCTACTCAGGGCTACTTTCGCAATATTATGTGTGGATTGTGAATTTTTACTTTTTCGACTGCTTGTAGAATATTTCTTTCATAGTTCGGTATTATACAACTATTATAACCCCGCAATATCTACATTCTGATAGAAAATGCCGGAATTTCGAGTTCGTTAGCCCAGTTATAGAAATTGTTGCCGTAACTGTATATCGATTGGTTTGGAATAAAAGGCCGTGACGGTTCTTACAAAATATGACCTTTCTTTGTGTGAAAATGTCGCCCCGTCCTAAACCTTTCTCTTTGACCCGTCATCGTTTTAAGGTTATGTTTAACTACATCTTATTTATAGTTAAGGGTTTAAAATTAACATTTTTATATATTTCAAGGTAGGTACGGTATTTGAGAGAACGACAATGAAAATATGGTATATTTTAAAAACGTTTAAGTTAGAATGCCGAGCTTCGAATCTATACATATAATAAAACAGTAAAATTGGAGAGTCTGTACATTTAATATTATTACAAAAAAAAAAAAAACATTGTGGGAGTGCTGAAGGACAGTCATAGAACACATATCGAAAAAAAGGAGTTGTCTGTTTATACGCGCTAATCTCAGGAACTACTGGACGGATTTGAATAAATCTTTTTTTAATGGCTAAGGTCTAAGTTGTTAAAGTTTGTTTATTTGTATGTTGGTCCGCCAATCACGCAGAAAATACAAAACGGATCACGATGAAATTTTTTACACAAACAGGGTATGAGCTGACGTGACAGGTTATTTTTATTCCGATGAAATAATACCGTGGGAAAAAATATTTTAGGCGGGCTGAGCAACGGGTACATTCTACGGAGAAAATGATAATAGAATGTTTTTATTTTGTAATGAAACGTTTCAACTGTATGTACCAGACAAAGACAAGGTTTAATTTATTCTTAAAAACATTATAATTGAGACAGTGTGTCTGTCCTTTTTTCACACCCAAGCAACCAATGAAATTGATTTTCGGTATAGACATAGTTCAACGGATGGAGAATAACAGAGGTCTTTAACATTATGTTTCCAAAAAATTGGTATTTTTACAGATTTTTTAATTCCATGCGGCTGAAGCCACGGATTATTATAGTACTTTATGATCCGATAAATTTGGTACCACTTTCTTTCTTATATTAAAAACCTTCTATAAATATGTTGATACTAAAATTTTCTAGTTTTAGCAAGGGTAAAAAATTTAAAATATTTTTTTATTGATATAGAAGGGTATCTCATCGCGACGAATTGAAAAGCTTTTTAATGTTTCCCGTATTTATTTATATTTCATTTGTATATGTCATTATTCAGCTCAAAGCGATCTGACTGCAAAAAGTACGGTCTCATTCACGTCAATACAAAGACAGTGCCGATGAAAGCGTTTTAATTATGCGGGACAAAGTTTTGTACAATAAAAAAGTTTCTACTTCGACGCCTAGGAGAGCCTTGATTCGTTTAAAATGCATGACGCTGAAAATCGTTAGGCATTCTGTTGATAAAATTTAGCTACACGTTTGATAATTTAAAACACTTTAATTTTCGCTAGATTTTAAAAATCCAATGTATTTTCTTATTTTTCTTCGTGTAATTCTTTGGATTTCAATCAGTCAATCAATCAATCTTTATTTACATGAGTTACAGAGACTCGCTTGTTAGTAAAGGTTTGAACATTTTGTTAGTAACAATTACATTATTTTAGATTTAAATTAAATCATTTTAGCGACCGATTATATGCAACCAGTGGTTATATATGTGGTTTTAGTGTAACATAATTTAAAAATTTAAATTTTTGAAGTAAAAATAATTTTATTATAATGGTATAGTAGGAGCAGGGTTCCACAAGGACCTATTTTCGGTCCTCTTTTTATCTTCGTTTATAGAACTGACAATGGTTATATTACATCACTTATAAAATTCATGCAGATAATAATATTAAACAGATTATACTAAATATAATTAATTATAAATATACCAAAGAGGAGCTCGCCCGCATTGACTAAGGAATGCTAAGCTAGATCTAGTTAAATCTAGACCATGCTCTAGGATTTCAGGTTTCTAATTTCAACGCTTAGAGATAATGAAAATGGTTTTAAAATGAATTCTTGAAGATGATATCTCAAGCTGCCAAGACTATAAAATTTTTAATTATTACCTATACATATAAATAACTCAAATTACACTCGACCAATTGTTACAACAATATAAAATGAAATTGTTAAAATTGCTAAAAGATACTTTTAACAAGAATTCGCTTGTAATCATAAGGGAATTCTCAAAGATAGTATAATAAGCGTCGGATAAAGTAGCCAAAGAGTTGATGAGAAACATGAGAATAAAAAACCTATAAAGCAATTGTAAATCACTAATTAATTGTTCTAATTTTAAGAAAAAACTCTTCTACGATCTACGCAACATTCTCATACAGGATACCAAACACATTTATGAAGAAAATTAATATTATCAGATACGATGATTTAAACTTATCGATGTTTTAATATAAACAACGGATTGTTTTCATTTTGCCGTAAGAGAGCCATATTTGGCACGAATGGGCCGGCTCGACCGAAGTGTTACCACGGCCTTACAGAAAATCGCGTCAAACGGCGTTGTGCTGTTCGTTCAGTGTGTGAGTTTACCGGTGGCCGTACTTCCCTAATCCCCCTATCTCTATTCCCATTCCCCATTCCCTCAAAGAGGCCGGCAACGCACTTGCGTCTTTTGCGGATGTCGCGAGTGTCCATGGGCGGTAGCAGTTGCTTTCCATCAGGTAGCCCGTCTGCTTGCTTGACCTCCAAATATTATTAAAAAAAAAATTCGACACGTGAGAGAGGGGAATACTGATTCCGATTCTAACGTGCACGTCTCACTCTAGGCTTTACGTCTAAAGTCTTGGACTTTATGTTATAGTTGGAAGCCAATATGCAATATCATGCTAACACACAGGTTAGACACACATTATACACACACATATACAGACATTATGAGAAAAACGATGCTTAAGTTTTGATTGAATCTATGTCAGATCAAGAGCCCTCACATTTATTCAAATGATATTTTGTTAAACGAAATATTTTATGGCAGGTAAACCTTTTTTTAAAAACGTTCCTTGTCAAGAGGAGATTCCAGCTAGGGTCATAACTCATTTTTCGATTTTTTGTGTTTTAACATGGTATTGCTTATTCGCGTCCAGTTCTGCGTTCCTCGGTTATATTAAGCAAAGTCAATCCACACTAATATTATAATTAACAAAATATCATGAATGTGAAGGTGTGTTTGTTTGTCTGTCTTTCCTTCGCGCTTCTAACAAAGCAACCAATCAACTTGATTTTTGGTACAGACTTAATTAAAAGGATGGAGTATTCTTGATCCTTACTTAAGCTATTTGGTCTTGGAAAAACATAATGTTTGTTTTATTAGATTTTTAATTTCCACGCGACCGAAGTCGCAAAAGCGAGCTTAGATTGGAATCCAGTATTCATATACCTCTTAGACGGTTTCAAAATATCAGAGCAATGAATTTATAAAAACGGAACGCTTTACACGTAGCACGAGAATTCTTACAGGCAAAAGTTCTTTAGCAAAGTTACGTAACCCACAAAATCAATTTTAAATTTAAGCAGATATTGAGCTAGTTAGTTCAATAGTGCACAATCGTAGTTTTAAACTAGACCAGACCAGCTAACTATTAACCACAGATTATCTGTCAGTAGAATGCAACTTCAAAAGTTCGGTTTTTATATGATATTTTAGGGGCAAGCGCGCAGACGGGTTACCTGATGGAAAGCAACTGCCGTCGCCCATGTACACTCGTGACATCCGAAGAGTCGCAAGTGCGTAGCCGGCCTTTTTGAGGGAATAGGGAATGGGAATAGGAATATAAGACTAGGTATGTTGGGCCACCCGTAATTTCACTTACTGATCGAAACACAGCCCAACGCCGTTTCATGCCAGTTTTCTATGAGGCCGTGGTATCGCTACGGTCGATTTGTGCCGAATCATGGCTCTCCCACAGCAAATATATCCTTAGAACAAACTATTCCTATTGCCTATTCCCTCAAAAAGGCCGGCAACGCACTTGTGGCTCTTCGGATGTCGCGAGTGTCCATGGGCGACTAAATATCATAAAAGTATGTATGTTAGTCTTAAAAGTATCTTAAATATGATAAATATGTATGCTAGTTCTAAGGTATTTAAAATATCGGTCTGTGATGCCCGAATTAAACGATTTGAATTTGAATTAATTTAAGTTCTCCTGTTTGGATTTCTGTGGAACGCATTTTACATCTTAAAATTCCAATGAATCATTTAAAATTGTAAGGGTTGGTTAACCGCTTACTGATAAAGTATCTGATAGGCTATCTATAACTTTTTTGACAGATTATCCGTACAACATCTGTCGAAAAAGTTAAAGGTAGACTATCCCACACTTATTAGTAAGCGGCGAAACAGGCCATAAATCTTTTCAGTTTTATTATAGACTAGTATTTTTCCGCGGCTTTGTCCGTGCGGAAATGATTTATCCTGCGGAATTTAATCGGAATAAAAATTATCCTATACTCAATATCAGCTAATACCCAACCTGTATACGGAGCTCTCTGTACGTGAGTCCAGCTCACGCTTGGCCGTTTATATAGATAATATTATAGCCTATATAACTCTATGATAATGAAGCAATCTAACAGTAATAGGATTTTCGAAATCGGATCAGTACTTTTTGAGTTTATTCGTAACAAACATACAAGATACAAAAATACAAATCTTTCTTCTCTATCATTAGTGTAAAATGAGAAAACCTTAAATATAAAAAAATACGATTTCACAGACCACAGAGAGATTTCGTTCGGGGCTAAGCCGGTTTTTCCGTAACCACGTGACCACTAATTCCGAGTGTCGTAATAATGAGGGTAGAAATAAAACCGCACGGTGTGACCGCGGCTTAACCTGTAATTACACCCAGTAATTAGCTCGTAGACGGCTAAAGCGGCTTGCACACTGGCGATGAGTTTAGTTTACATGTACGTTCAGGGGGGTTATTATAACGTCATATTCCCAGCCAGTCAGCAGTCACGTGACACTACATACGTGAAGTTTGACGTTCCCTAATGTCACCAACATGTTTAAAATCCATTCATAGACAACCAAACTAGGATTAATT
>JAOTAV010094025.1:0-11134 GCA_026546445.1 Cyclargus thomasi | reverse complement strand
TTTTCAATCGTCCGCCATGAACTGAGGGTGCAATTTGGATTGCATCAAAGTGCACCTTTGCGTGATGTTTGTTTCCGACGTGTAGAAACCCCATTACTGATAAAGTTTTTGTTAGACTATTCATTAAGTTTTGACAGATTCTCCACACAACATCTGTCAAATAAGTTATGGATAACTATCTGTAAGCGGTGAAATAGTCCCTTAGTAAAATGGAAATAAATTTTTGTTTTAAGAAAATTATAGTTTTGTGAAGCCTGAAAGATTTATGGGAGGCACATAACGTAAGAATAAAATAGGAGCTTAGATACTACATAAAAGAGACCAACTTTTTCAATCGCAGATGGGACTCACTTCGTTTAAATTAAAATGGTAGAAAACTTAGGCCATAAACAAAACAAAATAGGTGCCGAAATACCAGTATATATCGTCTCTCGTTCAGTAAGTACCTCCAATATTATATCCAATCGCCTTTATTCTCTGCGATCCTATTATTTATTTTCATAAAATATTTTCCTACTCGATCTCCTTTTATCGTATTTTCCGCCAATATAGTTAGTATCACGTTCGGTTCTACGGTAAAAACAATAATGTACTTTTATAACGTGGCACGTGATGTCTATCGAGAAGGACAATAAATCCTATTGTAAAATGAAACATTACTCTTTTTATGCTAATGTAAACATGATCAATGACAACCATAATTTCGCTCGATTTATAAAATCTATAACATCCATCTAATCATGAGATAATCTGAAAATTTTTCGACTGGCACCGACTTCAAAATTATAAAGATGATGTCCAGAAATACTAGAGGTTTAGCCGAATTCTGAAAAAAACCTTATTTAGGAACTAATATTCTTTCATACTTTTCAGTTAATTGAATTTCATTTTTATTATTTTTTTTAGTTTTTAATTTCGAAGTCGGTTTTTCATTTTTTTAAATAATAACCATTTCACTCTTTTTAGTTATCGAGTGAACTCGGCTTAGTACATTTACTTATTACTGTATAATAAACTTCTGAAATCATAGAAATGGACAGAATATTACGTGTCTAAAATACAATTTAAGGAATCAATATACTTTTATTTCTGGTGCGACTGTAGTGATGATAATGTATGTATTTTAAATAGTGTTACTATACGTTGTATTTTTAAAACAATGTCAAAACCCCCAAAATTGTGTCTATATAAGGATTCAATAGTTCTCTCAGTACAGTCGTAACTATGGTAGGTATACCGTGGTAGGAAATCTTGCTTTACATTATGAGGAAAATACTGAGCAATGTTAATTTTGAACGGGCTTTGGCCCACCACACTTTTCAACCACTGTATCTTCTGTGTAGCCAGGATCGGCAACGGTATCCAACCGCGAAAACCCTTTGATATGATCTTAGGGAGCCCGAGGGACGTGTTAAAGCTGTCTTGGGACCCGAAACGAAATTAATCAGAAGAAAATAGGAGGAGTATGAAATACCATTTTTTTTCCTTCCCATACAAAGCGGAAGACAGCACAAAGTTGCAATGACCGAAAGTCAAAGAACTAAAGGGGAAGCACCACGGAAATAATTGTAAATTATTATGATAACTACTAAGCTAGATCTAAGTTATATTTGAATTAATTGTGTTAGGTTGTTGTATACTGAGCAATGTTACCAAAATTATAGCATTAATTGACATATTATATTGCTATAGGTTTCTATATACATTTTGAGACGTTCTTAAAACAACGTTGAAACCTCTAAGCTTGTATCTTTAAGGAATCCGGAGTTCTCTCAGCAGCTTCGGAACCATCATAAATCTTGATACCAAATCTTAATTTTTGGTTGTATTTACTTGAAATGCATCTAAGAAAACCAAAATCACTAAATATTTCCATACAATTTTTAAGGAGTTCCCTTTATTACTCATAATTACTATCATCAGCCACTACCATGGTGAACATGGGATTTTTTCGGTACAATACTCTATACAACAAAGAAAAAGTTTAAAACATCGGTTCATAAACGGCGAAGCTATGGTTGAACATAAATAAAAAAAATGCACAGCCGAACATATTATACCTTCTCGTTTTTAGAAGTCGGTTAAAAAACACAGACTTCAACCACAAACAAAAGAGTATTTCGCGTATGATTATCGGTTCATGCTAAAATATCGTAGTGTGCGCAGCGTTTTTTAAATAAAAATATGCAATATTAAAGCATATTTTAAAAAATACTAGTATTCTACGTTCCTCCTCCATTTAAAATAAAAAAAAATAAAAAACATTTATTTGGCGCTATAAGACATTACACAATAATTAACCAAAAAATACATAAAGCGATCGAATCGGACACAATTCTTAAAACAATTACAAAAGACACAAACCTGAAAACTGTTTATCGCAATAAACGGTAGGTAGTGTAATGCCTTGCCGCGAAAATCAAATATAACTAGGAGAAATTTCATGCTTTCATATCTAAGCGTCTTTCGTAAAAAGGGGATACAAAGTGTTCCGTTCGCGGATTAATATATATAGATTTCATTTGTAGACTCGCCCTTCGCTATAAGTGAGAAATGTATGAAAAGCCTATTGAAAAAGCTTAACCGCTCTCGGTAACACCAAATGATAAAGAAAATACCTTTTATTATTTCAATGGCAACCTTTTTGAAGGAAACAAACTCCTTTTTTGGGATTTTCACCGGCAGTTGTCGCAAGTCACTGAAATCTTATACAAACCGAAGGCCGTGTAGCAACAGTCTTAAATAGTTACTATTAATATACAACAGTCTTAAATAGTTAGTATTGTTGTTACAATGAGAATAATAATATTCTACAAAAACTATAGAAACCCAAACTTTTCCAATTATTATTATAGTTTAACAGATTTTCTTAAATAGCGAATAATTATTATATTATCTCTCCTTTCTGCCTCTAACGACTACTTTTTAAGATAAAATTTACTAACATTAATAATATGTTATACTCGCTGTTGGCCGCGGCTACTTCCGCGTGAAACTTTATAAATTATTTAGTTTTTACTGATGTAGCCAAAATGTTTTTTTTATTACTACTTAGCTCCTATTTGTCGTAGCGTGATTCCTTGATAAATGGATTAACAAACATAAAAATAATTTTTCAATTCTGGCCAGTACATTCAATAAGTGTATTCGGAGTGCAAACAAACAACTCTTCAGATTTATATTATTAAATAGAATATAGATAATGAATGTAACATTATATTTTTATGAAAATTCCTTATATAAGTCAATGGAATATCGCATCATACATCATTATCAAATGTCAAAATGGCCCAAAAACCCCAAAGTGGAATAATTTGTTGACGTTTTTTGCTTGTTTATTATACTGTTCTACTTTAACGACTTTAGCCTTACGGCAATGGCTAAAGCACGTTTTATTTCTAAATATATAAAAGCGGAATACGTATTCACAAGTCATAGTAATGACTTGCACATTGTACGTGTGTTCTGTTGTTGCAATCAATCACGTTGCTTTCCAATAACTGAATAAAGGAAAACGCGTTTATTTCCTGTGTTGAATTGTATTACCACTTTTATTTTATATTACAAAGATTTATAATATTATCAAAGCAATATCATATTAATTCGTAAATATAGTTGCTAACCATAACCACTTAAGAACACTTTAGTGTAATTCTGTGTCAATAAATTAATATGAAAAGTTTTGTATAGGCCTTTAATTAAATTAGAGTGAGTTAGTGTATTTTTATGTTTTACTGTTCAGTAATAGGTATAATTTACAGAGTATTGTGTTAAGTAAGCTTAGATTCATTAAAAAATGGTGACTGTTTATCTTTCACCAAGACTAAGATTATTTTGATCTATGAAAAGATTGTTTAACTAATTTAGAAAATACGGTAACCGAAAACCGGATTATTAAATTCAAGGCGCGTTCCGAACTCGCGACGGGACGTGATCGTGGCGTTGGCAGCGGCAGTCTCCAACAAAAACTTCAAATAGAAGTGTCCAGATGCGATAGAGGCTATTGTGCTCTACTTGCACTTTGCCACTGCGAATCGTAAAACATCTTTAAAGGACGTAACGAGAAAAGTTGTCCTCCATCTCAAAGTAGACGACCGTAATTTTATCTTTAGAAAGAATTTCTTATTCAAATAATGATACTGTATGAATGCTGAGCAGCTCAATTAAATATTGGAAACTTAAAAGTTCGGATAACTGATAATTATATGATTGATAGGTAACAATTTAATTATCAAATATCCTAATAACTTGTTTTGTACAATTATATTTTTTGTACAATTATATTTGTATTTTTAAGATACGAGAGGTTAAGGCAATAATCGATATAGGGTTGGGCGATTTTTAGATTAAGGATTTAATGTTGTGACGTATTTGAATAAATACATTAAAGAAACTCATAATTTCATAAAGAATGCTGCTTCTACTTATTTTCTCTTTCGATAAAGTTGAATAAAAACGTTATACGCTGCCCGCTAGGAATGATTTTTTCCGGTATTGAAATATTTTTTTATTTTAAATTAAAAATAATTTCAAATTCAAATTTTAATTTATTGATATAATTTTTATAACAAGAGATCTTTTATGAATCGTTGTCATTAAATGAAGGTACGTTAGCTAGTTTTTTTGTACAAAGTTAAAGAACAGTTAATTATCAATAAATAAGGAATCAACTCATTTGAAAATGGCTAATAGTAAAAAACTATTACACCAGTGAAGCTGCGGACAAAAGCTAGGAAATACGATCGTATTTCTTAGCCAGATGGTCATGTTTCTTAGCCAGATGGTCAGAGCTGACCTATGTAATTTGGTTGCATTATGTTAAATCCAGCCGACAGATGTTGAGCCGATCGATGACTTTGGTCCGTTAACTGGCTATAAATTATTTTTTTCAATAATACACAACATTGAATCTTTACGACTAAACTCTAATATTTTACCTCTGCCGTAATTGTAATACGACAAAACGTTTAAAGAGAAGGTTGTCGCACGTCATTTAGCTGATCTTGGCAGAGACACTCCCGGAACTAAAATAATAATAATAATAAATCATTTATTACAGACAAAGTCCATAAATTGTTAGTAATTACAAGGCTTAAAACTATATTAGTAGACATCATAAGCATTAAATTCAGGTTTGCGACACTAGGTATACGTGTGTGTACGTATACCCAATGGCGCATAATAGGACAATCAAATTGGTTACCTATTATTTTAAGAATAGTTCGGCGGCTCATCAAGGAGGTTTCCCGCTTTCGTATAATGACTTGGAAACCATCAGTATACGTTTGTGCAGCCCCAACATCACTCTCAGTGCGTTATTGTACTGCACTCGGAGAGCGTTGTAAGCCCGCTATGCTTTGGCAAAACGCTATAAAAGTGTAATTTTTATTCCAGCACTACATTGTGCAAAATTGCGAGCCAACATATTACATCGGACTGCCATCGCCCTCCACTCTATCTCCAGGTCACTATCATCTTGCAAATTCTCAGTCACAATGTAAACTAGATATTTGAAAGACGATACTCTTGCGAGAACCGCCCCATTTAACGTCACAATCGGTATCAAGTCTACATTAAGTCCCTTGGCTTTAAAAATCACCAGATTACTTTTCCGGACATTGTAGACAAGAACGTGTGACTCTGCATATGTCTCACAAACACGAATAAGTTTCCGAAGTGCTGATATTGATGGACTCAGCAACACCATGTCGTCCGCATAACTCATACTGTTAACAAAGTGACCTTCTAGTCAACATCCAACTTGGGTGTTGCTGAGTTCTTCAATTAGTTCATTTATATATAGATTAAATAGAGTAGGCTAGGACCATCCACCTTGCCTTACTCTACACTCCAACCTATACTCATGTGACAACTGTCCAAGCCATCTGACCTGGTTTAACTGATGTTCGTACCAATATTTAAATATATTTATTGTATCAGAAGGTACTCTATAACTTGCCATCTTCGACCATAAAACGTTGTATTTTACCATATCAAATGCCTTGGACAAGTTAAGAGAAGCCCCATAAGTACATGTTTTCTGGTCTGTATAGTACTTTATGATATGCTTGAGAGACAGAATCGCATATTCAGTGGATAAGTTTGGCCTAAAACCAAACTGCGCATCATTTAGGTTAAGTATTTTTTTAAGCTGTGTCTCAAGCAGACCATCTAGCACCTTAGCTGTGATTGTAGCAAGTGACATCGGTCGATAATTAGTTTTCTCCGATTTATCGCCAGCTTTATTTTTAATTACAAGCAACACTATACTTCTCATTAGATCTATTGGCAAGTACGCATGTCTTTTACATATCGTAAATAAAAGCCTAAATAAAAACTTAAAAGCCTAGGTGGATGTGGGCCAGCATGGAGAAAGTGCTCAATACTGTCGTGGCCTAGTTTTCCTCTGGTCGTTTTCTTGATGACTGATAACAATCTTTACCAGTAATTCGATAGCTTCAGCATGATATACTTTAATTATGTCCTTAGGTTCACTATTACCACCGACACTCATCGGAACATTGGATTTAGGACTCATCTTTTTTGTCCACGAAAAACACAAAAATAAAGACTTTATTTTTGTGTTTTTCTACAAAGTTATTTATTTTAATCAATTCACAGTTTTTCTGACAGTGCCTTAATTTAGTTTTAAAAATACCTATATTCACACATATTAACATACACATTGCCATCACGTGGCCGACCACAACGAACCCAGTTCAAAAATTTTTGTCTGACATCCCGGTGAGCATTTCTCACATATTTATTCCACCCCAAAATATGACGCCTCTTCCATTTTATACTATCCTTCTCTTATAGCTACATATAGTGGCATTTTGCAAAGAAATTATAATTCTAAAATACAAATTATCAATTATAGCTAAGTGTTCCTCACTTTTGATATCACATAATGAATCACAGCATAAGCTTAATTTATGAGAAAAATCAATTGATTTAAATTTTTTGTTACATAATTTAGTGTACAACTCTATTTGACTTTCATTTCTATTGCCCCAAACAATTTTGTTATTTGAGGCACACGTCAACCTAAGTGTTGGGCCTGCTGTGTATATGTTACACTGTATTTCTAAAGGTAAATAATCAATTTACCGTCTAAATTACTATATTTTCAAGAAGCTGTGCTCTATTTTCTCATTAAATAGTCATCTACTCAGCATGTGTCACGAACTACAGGTGGAGCTTCAATATAATAGGTATTGCTAGAGAATTCTCAGAATTCATGCTATTTGTCACGTTTCGTCGTGTTTCAATCAGTACAGCAGGCTTAACTAAATGTTTCCCGGAACATATTACAATATTCGACTTATACGTTTGTCCTGCTATGAGCTTTAAAAATAAAATCATAATATGTTATTACTGCTACCTGCAATATCTATAGTTGTTAACCCTATCTGTTGTGAACTAGGCTGCTAATATCTACAGCTCGATCAAATATTATGAAGATTCACAGTTGCCGTCTAAAAAGTGGCACCGGCAAAACCGCGCATAATGCTTTGTTTCGCTCCTAGTCGCTCGGAGACCGCGAGATTTAACTTTTGTACGATTGTGAACTTTAACTATTTCAATTAAGCTTTATTTTTTAATACACTTGATTTTGATTTAAGTTGTTAAGTGTCAGATAGACTTGGTGCTATTATTTTATTCAATTTTGAAGGGATTTGCGCACCTTAGTAATATTTGATCGAAGACATTTTGCCCAGACTCAAAGTAAAAAGCCAGCGGGCGTTTTAACATTAACAATGCTAAGTTTGGATTAGTTCGTAAGATTTAACTACGTTTTTACTACAAATAATCTTATTATGTCCCTAAAACGATGTTTAATAATAATATAAGCGTACTTTACCAAACGGAAATATAGCAAGACAACGTCACATAAATGAGCTATATATAATTAGCTATTATTATTATTAATCAAAAATTTTAAACACATTCCCATTTATACTAAAAGCATAGTTGAGAAATCATGAAATGATTTGTTATGATTTCTTTTGTTCAGGCATTCAGTCAGTTTTCCATCAGTTGATTCCATCATTTAGACTGCCTCCAAACTGATGGAATCCGAATCTGATAACAAGCTGAGGAAATACGTGTTTTGATTGTGCGATTGCATGACGTCTACTATCAGTTTCCCGATATTTTCATCATACTGATGGAATGAACTGATGTAAAATTGACCGTCTAACCACTGCCTTAGGCGATAGGCGCTACAAAGCTACGATGCTACATGCCGTAGCCCCTAAGCGGACTTAAAAATGTTATACCTTTGTTTAAAGTTGGCGTGATTGTTTTATTAATAGACAGCTCTCTTTTTACTTCATAAAACATTTTAAGTGGGTTCCGTACCTAAAGAATAAAAATGAGACACTCTAATTAAAACGTTACCGTCAGTCCGTCTGTTCATCACCAGGCTGTATCTTAAGTTGAGATGCAGCCTGGTAAGAGACTTTTGTATAAAATGGTATAAAAAAGACGTGGTTTAACAATTTATGGTTTTTTCTAAAAAATCTTATCTGTCCGCTCGATGCATATAACTTTATAAGATTTATTACTTATAAAAAACTTAAATATTTTTATTAGTACAATTAAACCCGAGGGACGTTGTTCTGCCGGTATTTTACACTGTGGCTGAGTACCACCCCGAACACTCATTGGAATAATCCTGTGCCACCACTGCCCATACTCTATTCTTTTATAAAAAAGACGGCAATGCACATGCTACTCTTCGAATGTTACGAGTGTCCATGGGGACGGCAGCCCCATTGCCCCTGAAATAACATAAAAAAGGGGCCTTCTTTATATATTATAGGTATTAGAATTTTGGATAACTAAAAAGGCTGAAATAATTATTCACTCGACATACAAAGCTTGGATATATTTAGTGAATCCTTTTTCGTAGTTTCAAGTGAACGCCGTTTTTGGACTCGGTGATGATGCGGTAGGCAAACTGGGGTTCCATGCCTGGCTCCCCGGGCAGGAATTCGTATCGCCGCAGCAGATGGGACAGGGTTGACTTCATCACTACCCACGCGTAGCGGAAACCTAGATTGGAAAATTAATAATCCATGTATATTAAACAAAGACGGGTTTGTTACAAGATTTATAACTCGAGATCTGCTGGACATCTTAAAAGCAATGAAAACCGATATGTGTAATAAATACTTAATCATTTCGATAAATTCTCATTTGATTGTTATAACTCATACGGGTCAACTTGACACACGGCTCGACTGACATTTCTTTAAAGTACTGACCGCATAAAAAGTGTTGTACTTTTTTGGTATATTTATAAATTTTGACAAAAGTTTCGAATTGTTAAGAATTTTAGCTTGACCACAATTTTTGTACCGCGCCCTAGGCATGTGGGGCGGGGTGGGGCTGGGGACGGTTAAAAAAAAGTTTGAGTACATACGAGATGATTATAATTGTTGAACGTATCTTACGATATAATTTGGCGGTTTAAACTTAGAACTATTTAGAGCCAAGAAGTATTAAAATTGTCTATTTAAACTTTTTTAACATTTAAATAGTGTTTAAAACGTCGTAGCGTGTATAGTTTCTTAATTCATAATCGTCAGCCTACTTAAAAATTATGTTGCTGTCATCATGAGATAAAGCCCTACCTTTCTTGGAATTGAGTTTCATGTCATGTTTCATGTGAGTGCTATCGCCATTAGTGTTGACAGCCGGTAACTATGGCATTACCATAATGGCAACCGTCCCCTGCCTTGCTGCGCACATACCCAAGGCGCGGTATAGCGCTTGTGATCAAGCTATACCATAATATTATGCATGACCTGTAAGGCAGAACGAAATAGACTCTTAAAACATTTTAAGATTAAGATAAGATTTAAGAGTCTATTTTGTTACGCATTAAATGCCAAAATATTATGTAATTGCTAGCAGTGTTGTATTTATAGATATTTCTCAATGACTAACTAAAACGAACGTATAACAAATACTTAACAATAACATTGACAAGTAATGACTAGTAACAGATGTTGTTATGTCAACGCTACTGGACATAAAATTCAATAATTTTCGGCTTGAATTTTTCAAAATGTTTTATGCTAACGCTACTCTACGCAAAATGCGAATGCGGGGTGCTGCGAGGGGAAGCAGAAGGGTGGGTGACATAACTGACAATTCCAGCCGAGTGCCTAGTTGATACGCAGGAGTTATACATGTCAAACATTTGCCAATCCAATCCTGTCAAATACTGTAACTATTCATGTGTGCGTTCAAAAATTTATTTTGTGCAAAACTTTTTGAAAGTTCATTAACTGTCATATTTGTTTGTGTTAGAAATTAATTTGTGTAAATTATTTATTTATTATGTAATTATTTATTTCCGAAAATAATACCTAAGATTTTTTCTACAGATTAACAAATGTCTTATTATGAGTGTCTATGATTTTTCTTGTTTGATTTTCAGGTATTTGTGTGTGTTGAAAGTTTTGTGCGAGTGCAGAAACGAGAAATCGCCGAGCCTATCGTACGAGACTGTGAATTATTTGATGACCGCTACATTGTCTGGAGACGAGATAGAGATTATCTCGCTACCAACCAGTCTTTAGGTGGAGGTGTACTCATAGCAGTACAGCGTGATCTGGTTAGTGACATGCGCAGTGAATGGTGCTCAACTGCAGAAGACCTATGGGTTACCCTATCGCTGCGCAATAGAAGAACGCTCTCTACCTCAAAAATTCATATATGCGTTGCATATATATGTAAGCAAAACCTTGGACTTTCCCAAGTAGCTCAGCTTATAAACTTCTCTGACAATCTGTACGACATTGTTTCCAATAATATCTCAGAAATATTCCTAATTGTGGGTGATTTTAACTTGCCGAATATTGAGTGGCAACGAAGTAATGAAAACCAATCCCTTTACCCATCAAACGTCATAGGTTACGCCCAAGTTGACTTTTTTGATAACATGAACGCAATCAATTTCCGCCAATACAATGGCACAAGTAATATTAATAATAAAATCCTAGACTTAGTTTTTTCAAACATTGATATTAATGTGGATTGCTGTCCAGAATCCCTAATAAGGGAAGATCCACACCATAAGGCTTTATATCTAGCCGCCAACATTCAAAATATTGAAATT
>JAOTAV010094024.1:0-11134 GCA_026546445.1 Cyclargus thomasi | reverse complement strand
AAAAACCGAAATAACACAAATTTAACAAAAAATACAAAACTCACAACGTCACTCTCTGAAATCCCCGCCAAAAACTCGTTTACATCTAATAGATAAACTTCTTTCAAAAACCTTTTTATACTATTGTTGTTTTATACAACTCTTTACTCTATGATTTTTGACTTGATGATGTTTTAATGTATTATTATACTAAATTGCCGATGCTGAACCCGAATGCGGTGGGTGCTCCATCGGCTACGTACGCTTCGATTCCGGTGCAGTGGACGCGCTCCTTATAGGCTATATAACAGAATAATTTATGAAGTTTCACGCGGGCGTACTCGCGAGCAACAGCTAGTTCTAGCGAATAAGCATTCAAAAATCTCACAACGGAAATGTCAGTTTAAACATAATTTAGTGTCGTTCAAACGAGACTTTCGCTCGATATTATTCAAATTTATTCATTTATTTTCCATTTTTATTGCCTATTATCGATTTGTCTTTTATAAAACAGGTTTGGTGCACGCGATTATTGGGGCTATACTGTAGATAAATGTGTCGTTAAAGCACAAAGTGTCGTGAACCGGTTCTGTTTTAAAGGAACCTGGATTTTCGTTACCAGACTATGTCGGAACCGGGAATTCCTGGAATTTTCGGTGTATTCTTTATAATATAATACCTATACATTGGTGAATTTAAATAATAAAAGTCTGAAGACTAAAATTAAAAATTAGAATCATCAAATAAGCCTAAGATAGCAATAAAAACACTAATAAGACCGTGCAACAGTAATGAAAAACTCGTTTCTTTTGCCGCTACAAAGAACCGGGAGTTCCAGGGATTTTCGGTACCGAGATTTCCCGGTTCCATACCTTCATCAAAGCACGGTGCTACAAGGGTTCTTAAGTCTTAGGTTCAAAAGTTCTTAGGTACCTAAAACATTACTTCGAAGAGTGCACTACCTAGCCCCATGAAGTCTTGAATCGATGTCATCTAATATTTTACTAATACTTATTCAATAGATCATTTACTAATATTTTAAATGCGAAAGTGTGAATGTCACGCTGTCTGTATGTTACCTCTTCACGAGCAAACCGCTGAAGCGATTTTGCTGAAATTCGGTGTAGAGATACCTTTAGTCTCGGCGAAGGACACATGGTACTTTTTATAGCGGAAAAATGTACGCCTCCCGCGCGATAAACGAGTTTCGAGTTTCGACGCAACGGATTTGCAAGCGTCTTGTCATATTTTGTTATATGTCAATGTGTTAGAGTTTAATTAATATATTATCTTATATGATAAATTTTGAATAGAGAATTGGTATTAGGCCTCATAAAGGCCGACAACGCTCTTGCAGCTCTTTGGATGTTTCGAGTGTCTATAGGCGACGGCAGTTGCTTTCCATTATTATGTAACCCGTCTGCTCGCTTGGTCTGAAGAACCATCGTGTACCCAAAACAATGCGTATATTTCAGCAAAAGCTAGTCTAGTAGCTTTTATTTTTATGAGTGTTTTTATTCATAATTGGACCACAATATGTGAGAATATTATAATGAGAGAAACTTCTGTAAGAGTGGTCTGATAATTGAGCACGGTCACGGTAACTGGCCACAAATCGTACGAAGACGGGAAAAGGGACAGGCCTATACAGATATTTACTCGACTGTGAAGAAGAGTATTGCTTTTTGGATATATTTTGGTAAAATGTAAGTGAGAATGCCATTGGGTTTGTATGTGGCCCATATCTATTTGTACACTGTAAAAGTGGCAGTGCTGAAATATTTTTTTTTATGTCATTGATATGGGTAAACAACTTTTTTTTTCCCATACAAATCACAAAGAAAAATCATTTTCGGCGCTACTAATTTCACAGTGTGCGTTTATAGGGCACTCATTGTCACCCTTAAATATAATTAAGTACTTTTTTACACCCGATATTAATAAAGAAAATCTATTATTATGGCTATAACGTGTGCGACTTAATTAGGCACTTGCCCTTATCAAACAGCGTTAGTAAACTAGCCAATAGGGAATATGCGTGTAAAACAAAATTGATTGAATGCAAATTATTACGATAGTGGGCCTAAAGATATACACAATCCCAAAAAATCTCTGAATTCTGTTGAGAAATATGTAAGATATTAGCGATGTAAGTTTTCCCATCTCTTTCTCTTAAAACGTAATTTAGTATGAACTTTGTATGCAGCTTATGGATTTTGACGTCACAATTAATATCGGATCTCTCTTTCTAACTGACTACTATAAAGGCTTGTTACTTTGTTGTTTTCAATTTTATAAAAAAACTTATTGGACTACATCGTTTTTTCAATAACGTAAGATTTATTTAATTAAAAAATAAAAAATCATGCATATTCCTATTGGAGAGGTACTAGAAGAAGGAGAAGTCTCGTCTTTCTTTTTAAGGGTAATTAAATTTAAGTATAAAATGTTCATATTCATGTTATAAATGGGGAAATGTATTTGCTTGTTTGTTTGTCCTTCCTTCACGCCCTAACGCCACCAATCGGCTTGAATTTTGGAATTGAAAAGAATGAAGAATAATAAGCGAGTTTGGATATCGAAAAAACTTTTATAAGAAATATTAATTTTGAGAATTATTTAAATAAACTAAGGAAAACTCAAAACATGTAATATTATTCATTCGCTCAAGATTGGCGGTATGGTTCATTAACCCTCTGTCAAAAACTTTGTCATTTCCATACAAAACGCGATTGTCAATCACGTGTTGTGTTGTCACATTGTTGTTGATAATCGCGGTTTGTATAGAAATTTGACAGATGGTTAATGAACCATACCGTCTACTTACATACTTACTTACTACAACAAAGTGCATGCAACTCCAAAGAGTAAAATCCCGCTAAATCGAAAACTCTGTTGCTAAAGAATTTCGTTTTAAATTTTACATTTATAAGTTTCGAATTGCATTTCAGTTTTAGATTCTTTGATGTGATTGTGCAGATTCGTCTTGTAAATAAAATGGTGCAATGTTCTGAGAAACTTTTAATTCGTTTAGTCTGGACTGAGGACTGAGGAGATCAAATTACTTCTTATTAGTATTAGAACTTAAGAAACTAAATTATTTTTCTATCAGTTTACTTAACTAGAATTTGAAATAATAGATATTCTTTTTTAAAGATGTTTTGGTCGCATTTTAATGTAATGGAATTTCTATATTTTTTGTACAGTTTTTTTTCTTCAAAATACTTTAATTAATAGTTTATTGAACTAGGTACATGGTAAAAAATAGAAAAGCCGACTGCAGGAACCGATGGAATTCGAATTTGGCGCCAAAAATCCACCATTTTGTTTTTTTTATTTTTATATATTTATCTGTCACTCTCACAGTAAAGAAAAGTTTGATTCTTTATAATTTTACAAGATATATACTACATTATACTATATTATATAAAAGGGAGAGCGTCCGTGGCTTAATGGAAGACCTTTAATTCGCACTCGAGAGGGTGCAGGTTTGAACCCCGGTAGAGGCGTGTACCAATGAGACATTTTCTGACCTCAAGTACATAATACGGATCCTCATTGTCGTGGGAGAGCCGGCCGGAGTTATACCACGGCCTCACAGAAAACTGGCGCTAAACGGCGCTGTGCTGTGTTTCATCCAGTCAATGAGTTTACCGGTGGCCGGCAAAGCTCTTGCGATTCTTCAGATGTTACGAGTGTCCATGGGCGACAGCAATTGCCCACCATGAGGTAGCCCGTCTGTTCGCTTGCCACCTAAATATAATAAAAAAGGGAAGGTTTGCCCCTCCTTATAAAGTGCAAGGAGCACCTGTAAGAAAGGTCACTCTTCCTGAAATGATAAAAAGGATAAAATATAAAACTTTTTGTAGTTGTGGATTATTTTAAATTCGCGTTTATTTACTTACGTTGTAATATTGATCGTAACTTAAGCCAGGCAGTACGATCATGAGTCGCAAAGTGGAGTACGGCGACCAGCAGATGAAAAACGACGCGGCTACGGCGACTGGAATAAAAAAATTATATGTTACACTTTTCGATTGCTTAATTGATTTACAAAATATTACTTTTAAATTGAGGAATGATGATACAGACTTAAGATAAAAGCTGTTGTATTTTTTTCAAGTTGGTGCCCGCAACTTCGTTGCGCAAAAATTTGTTTTTCACGCGGGAACCGTACATTTTCCCCGGATAAAAGATATCCTATATATTTCCCAGACTTAATTGCTACTAAATAAAAAAAAGTTGTATTCAAATCCGTCTAGTAGTTCATGAGATTAGCGCGTACAAACAGAGAAAGAGACAAAGAGACAATTTTTTTGTCGATATATGTTCTATTACTGTTCCTTAGCACCCCTCCACATTGATTATTTTGTGAAAATATCAAATATACAGACACTCCAATTTTAACGTTTTATTACATGTAAAGACTAGAAAAATATAACGTGTCCTTCCCGGAACTCAAAGTATCTCCATACCAAAATTTGGCTAAATCACTTTAGTGGTCGTGTAGAGGTAACAGACAGACACATTTTCGCTTAAACTTAATACTGTTGGTATTGATAAAAAAGAATAAAATATTATTTTACTCCAATGGAGATCAAAATACAAAGCAACGTGTGTGTGTAAACAACAACTAAGAGGAAAAAGAGTATTCTCTAATGAAAATTAAGGTAGAGACAGTGAAAATTGGAGTACCTTTCTCCTGATTAAGATCCATTCGTTTTAGAAAGGGGACATTGGCCCTTTTTGTGGTAATAGTCGTAGATCACTATATGGTTAGTTTTATATTTATTCTTGTTTACTTGCAGTAGAAACAATCTGTACATATAATTACTTATTCAGTATAGGATCGATCTTTAGCTATTTAAACTTAAGATTGTGTGCTTAGGAATGAACCGGAGTGATACCACGGCCTCATAGGAAACTGGCGCGAAACGGCGCTGTGCTGTGTTGCGTGCAGTGAGTGAGTTTACCGGTGGCCCAACTTTCCTAATCCCCTATTCCCATTCCCTATTCCCTCATAAAGGCCGGCGTGTTACTTACGACCCTTCGGATGTCACGAGTATCCATGGGCGACGGCAGTTGCTTTCCATTAGGCAACCCCTCTGTTTACTCGCTCTCTTTTATATCATAAACTATATACTCAGCTCAAAATAAACAAAGCTAAACAGAATAACAAGACAATCTAATGGCTTTCCAACGTAAATACAGACCGAGCAGTTTGACCGCCTTATTGCGTTTCTGTTTTCCGTGCACGGGGTTCTGGCGCGAGGACGACTTCGTTGATCGGAGCTTCATAGCGATCAGCACGTACAGGACGAAAATAACCGTCATGGGCAACACGTAGAACACCAGCAGCTCCACGCAAACCAAATACGTCTTCTCAGTGTCGGGCACAGTGAAGAAACAATACACATTCTGCTTCTTCTCCACCAGATACACGTAGAACGCGTTAGGTATCGCAAACAGGCACGCCACTGCCCAATTCACTGACACGATTTTGAATACACGCGAATTCAGAACTAAAGTCTGTCGGAGAAACGGCTTGGATATTACCAGGTAGCGCTCGATCGTAAAGGCGAGAATCGTGAGCACGCTGCAGTTACTCAGCAGGTCCCAGAGGAGGAAATGCAGACGGCAGCCCTCCTCGTCCAGAGGGTAAAAGTCCGGCTCCCAGATTAGGTAGATCTCTATCGGCACGAACAAGGCTATCATAAGATCGGTTATAGCGAGATTCAGTAGGTAGCAGTTGGTAGGAGTTCTCATGTTCTTGTCTCTAGCAATGACTGCGCAGGTGCAGATGTTGCCTATCAAACTGAATACCATAAAAATGACCAGGAAACCGGTCAGCAATATTTTCACAATCGTACTTCCTTCCCCGACGGTTTTGTCCTCGTAAAAGGACAGACCGACCCCGTAGGAAGAATATTCAGTCTCGTTGTCAATGGAGGCGTTCATTTTTCGACAGCAGCTAATTGTATTACGAGCGACCACCGATGGCCGTAGAAATGAAGATTCTGTTACGCCATGGAAGTTTCAGCGAAGCTCGTGAAAGTACAGGGTGTAAAAAGTCAAGTTACGAGATTAATTAAATCGCGTCTTTTACGCTAAAGATTTTTTTGTTATTGTAGGTCTAATAATTATAATATAATCTTCTAAAATAATTACATTTTTAGAAGGAAAAAACAAAATATTTTATTGTTTAAGGTGTCGCAAATAAAAATAAAATTGAAACTTATTAATATAAAATTGTCGTTTTATGTTTATTTATGATTTTGTTAATTAAAAAAATTAAAAACCAGAAGAAGGTAATTAGTTACATAACACACTACAACAACGTTAAAATAAATTCTTACAGAAATAAACTGGAAACTTAAAGGTGTCTAAAAAATTAAAAACAACATTTAGTTTCGAAACTAAATCTTCTGTTAATGATATGCATCTATAATCGTAACAATTGAAGATAGTAATAGTTGAGTTAATGTAAATTACATTTATTTACGAATGGAATATACCGAAATGAGTCCGATTTAAACGGCTGTGCAATGCTCCAGATGTTTAGGATATGGCCACTCGAAGAGATTCTGTCGCGAGACAGTAGACGTCTGTAGCCATTGTGGAGGGCCACACCAAAAGGCAGATTGCGATACATTGGCAGAGTACGCACCCCCTAAATGCATAAATTGCGTCAGAGCAAAAATAGATTATGCAGATCACAATGCCTTTGACGACTGCTGTCCGGTCAGGAGAAAGTGGGATGCAGTCGCCAGGTTAGCAGTTACATACTGCTAAAGGCACCCTAAACGCAATAAACAGCACAGACAACGCCACCTATGAGAGAGTTTGCAGAGTGGTACAGATCAATCTTCAAAGAAAGAGACTGGCCACGCAAGAACTGATGATGGAAGCTAGCAAGTTCACATTTGCCCTGATTCAGGAGCCGTACACTGGATCGGAGGCAAGAATGAGGGACGTCAGCGGTGTAAAAATCTTTCAGTCTAGTGAGGGTGAAGGAAGGGCCAAAGCAGCTATAGCAGTCTTCGATGCTAATATCGAAGCTGCTATCGAGGCCAAATATACCTCGAAAAATATAGCAGTAGCCCGCATCAGACTTGGAGATCGTATGATAACGGCTGTATCCTTTTACCTTGAACCCGATCAGAACGTGGATGAGCACCTGAATCAGTTGAGCAGAATTGTGAATGACCTAGGACCTAGTGGCATAATCATGGGTGGCGATGCCAATGCAAAGAGTATTTGGTGGGGTAGTACAGAAAATGACTCCAGAGGAGACACCTTTTCCGGTATGTTGAACCAATGGGGAATGGAAGTATTGAACGAAGGACGGAAGCCTACTTTCTTTACTATAAGAAGTGGGAGGGTATTCAGTAGTCTTATAGATGTAACCGTCTGTACTTCCGACCTACTGCACTTGGTTCAAGAGTGGAAAGTAGTGGAAGGGATGATAAGCTCGGATCACTGCGCTATTGTATTCGGTATGGGTAAACAAAAAGTTAAAATTAAACCAAACAGTGCAACTAGGAAGTACAAAACCAAAAACGCTAATTGGACTGCTTTCTTGGAGAAAATAGCCCAATTAAAAATAGACAAAAATTTAAGCATAGAAACAATAACACAAATCAACAGTAAAAATGAATTAGGTACAGCTGTAACCGAATACAATGGCGTTGTGATGAGTGCCTGTGAAGAGACCCTTCCGAAAAGGAAGGCTGCAATGCCGATAAAGAAGCCCCCATGGTGGACTGACGAGCTGGAACAAAAGAAAAGGAAGACCAGGACTCTCCGTAGAAGAATTCGTGGTGCAGCACCAGAAAGAAAAGAATACACCATAAACGAATATCTTAAACAGAAAAAGGAGTATGAAGAGGAAGCCAAGAAACAACAGGTCAAAAGTTGGAAGGAGTTTTGTGGGAAGCAAGATAAAGAGTCAGTATGGGATGGGATATACAGGGTTCTCAGAAAAACGGGGAAGAGACCGGAAGATGTGCTTTTGGTAAAAGAAGGCAATACACTCAGTGCCAAGGAGTCCGTTGAAGAACTGGCTAAGATCTTCTACCCCTGGGACAACCCTAAAGAGGACACTGAATACCATAGGAGAATACGCGCACAAGCAGATCTCGTGAACAGAGAAGATGATCCTGACAATCATGACCCTCCGTTTACTGAGACCGAAATGAAATGCGCCATGGATAGTTTTAATCCCAAGAAGGCCCCAGGAGGGGATGGTTTCACTTCGGATATTATAGCGCGAATAGTGAACCGGTCATGGGAAAGCTATTTGAGAAGATGTTGGTGGGCAGACTCAGATGGCACTTAGCTCCTAGGCTAAGTCCATATCAGTATGGATTTACACCTCAACGTAGCACGGAGGATGCCCTCTTTCAACTAATGAGCCAAATCAAACTAAATCTAAAAACAAAAAAAATATAGTGATGGTCTCATTAGATATCGAGGGGGCATTTGACAGTGCATGGTGGCCGAAGATAAGGGTTAGGTTAGCGGAGGAGAAATGCCCGATCAACATAAGAAGGACGTTCGACAGCTATATGTCAGATAGGAGGGTAAAGTTAAGGTACGCTGGGGAAGAGTATGAAAGAGAAACGAACCAAGGATGTGTCCAGGGTTCGGCGGGTGGGCCCTCTCTATGGAATTTAAAAATTGACCCTTTGCTCAAAAATTTAACTCAGAAGGGTCACTATGTCCAGGCCTTTGCCGACGACATAGTGCTTCTCTTTTTCGGCTTAACCGCGGAGACCATAAACAGGGCTGCGAGGGATGCCCTGGAGTATACGCACTTGTGGGGAGTAGAGAATAAATTGAAATTTGCTCCTCACAAGACGCAGGCCATGGTCATCACTCGCAAGCGCAAATATGATACTCCGATACTGAGCATGGGAAGAGTCCCAATAACTATGACCAAAAAAATTAAGATATTGGGCCTAACCATCGACGATAAGTTGACCTTCAATGCCCATATAGACAATGTCTGCCAGAGATCTGTAAAGTTACACTCCCAGCTCTCACGAGCAGCCAAAGTCAGCTGGGGGCTGAAGGCTAACGTGTCGAAGATGATATATAATGCGGCTGTGGAACCCACAATAACATATGCAGCCTGTGCATGGGCAGATTCAGCGAAAAAGCTGGGTGCACGGAAGCAGCTAAATGTAATACAAAGGGGCTACGCCCAAAAAGCATGCTACGCATACAGAACTGTTTCCTTGCACTCAGCACTCGCCATTTCAGGCATATTGACGCTCGATTTGCGAATCCGGGAGACGGCTAATCTCTACTTAGCCCGTAAGGGAATAGTTGAGAGTCTTATGCGGGATTTGGAGATCTATACCATGGAGTTTTTTAAAAACATACCCCACCCTGCACAGATACAACGCTTAGGCTATACCTGCCTGGTGGACCAGAACGAGATAGAACAGCACCAATATTCCGATAAAAATCTTTACGGGTGGCAGTAGGCTTGAGGAAGGACAACGGTAATGGTAGACAATCTCAAAATCAATTTTTATACCGATCGGGCGCGTGCCCATACAAAACTTTAACTCTACATAAGCGTCACATACACCACCTAAAGTATAATCACTTTTGGAACAACCTGTATGTATGTATCTTTATGAATCTCTCGGTGGACATAAATTGATTTAAAATCGTAGAGCACGTTATGTCATTGCTTGCAGTCATTTCCGAGCATATCACGCGGTTATCTGTGAACACGCGATCCTGCCATTTAGCATTGCATTCTATTTGTTACATGTTTCTAGGAACGCGTATATTTCATGGAATACTAACGCTAATACTGGATTTACGTGTTACACTATCAGTAATTAAATTTGGTCTGGTGAAACAAAAAATTATATCAATTTTAGTGTTCTTGCTAGGCTCAGGCTAGGATTTATAAATAGGCCGTAGTAGGCCATGGTCTATATGTGGCAGCCTATATGCGGTATGCGGGAAAAAAGGCCTCATACTCATAACATTTGTAAATCCTTCACTTGCTCGTCTTATTTTAACGATAATACTTATGCATACTTTAACTTAATTAAAAAAAAATACATTCGAATATTTTACGAAAATCGATTGTGTAGTTTTTCTGTGATGTGGGAATATACATACAGACATTTTCACTCATAGTTTTGGGTATATTTTGAAAAACATATATAAATATTTTATAACTTTTTAACAAATATTTTATTCTTCTAAGCTTCTACCTTTTTTTAAGAAATATTTATCTCACATTCAGCTTAGATCTAAAGGATATTGAGGGAGAATCAAAAATGATATGTACTTATAAAGTGTTATAAATATATTTATTTTATGATGATATCACACTTGATTCCAATCACATAAAAATACAACAAAGAAATACAATGTACTAATATATAGTGCTTTCGGTAAATGGTGGCCGTAGCGGTCATCAGACCTCTTTAAAAAAGTTATTCATTAGACATTTTCTAGACAAACCCCGATTGACTATAATAAAGTGACCACACTAAACTTTGTTATCATTGTATAGAAAATGACTGATTTTTGACAGAGACAATGACCACTACCGTCAAGATTGACCGAAAGTACTATATCAAGGAAATTGATTCAGAGCCATATTGCGAATCTTAGTAAGGTGGTCATGTTGTATCAAACCCAGCCGACAAATCAAATAGACTTAGCATTGACATGTTCTGACCAAATGACTTAAATCCGTCAGCTGGCTCTGTATCAATTTCTTTGATGGTACATTGTAAATTGCATAATATTATACTTGTTCAGCTTCATGTTGATCACAACGTAATGGTAAAATCTAATATTTTGTACAAAGCAGGTGCAATACAGCCAAAATATACAGTCGTTTGTCTTAATTTTAAAAAATCGGTCTGTTTCAGAAACAATTGCTGTAGCATGAGTTGGAAGCAATAGTATTCATATATATACTCAATACCTACTACATAAATTTTTTATATGGAAAAAATTTTAAATACCTCTAGCGGTCACTTGCGGAACTAAAGTTTTCATACAAAAAATTTACGTAGACATTATCGAGCATCGACAAATATAGTAGGGGAGCCCAAGAGGGGTATTTTGGATTAACTCGAGCGCGTCAGATTAAGCATCTGTAGCCTTTTTACAT
>JAOTAV010094023.1:0-11136 GCA_026546445.1 Cyclargus thomasi | reverse complement strand
GTATACACAGGTATCATGCCCTTTTCATATAATTATTTTCATCCATACTTTTATCTATTATATAAAAATAAGTCGGGTTTTCCTTCCTGACCTTATAACTCCAGAACGCTTTAACCGATTGCCATGGTTTTGCATTCGTTGGAAAGATCTCGGGCTCCATGAGGTTTATAGCAAAGAAAATTTAGGAAAAAGAACAGGAAAACGGCGCTTGACAGCTACTCATTGTACTCTGCTCGGTTCATTTCTCATATTAGATTTCAAAATATTCACTGCGGGTTCTGTTAGGGGGTCACTAAGTGTGATAAGTATTTAATTTTGTAAGAGAAAATAATAATTCGCATAGTACTAATATTAAAAATGTGAAAGTGTTTCTGTCTGTCGGACAGTTACCTCACGTCCAAACCGCTGAATCAATTTTACCGAAATTTCCTGTGGACATGTCCCGGAGAAGGATAGGACATAGGACAATTACTTTTTATTCCGCAAAACTGTACGGTTCCCGAGCGAGAAACGAATTCAGGCTCAACGAAGTTGCCAACGTCATCCCGTTCCATCCATGAAAATATCATAATAATCTCAAAGTATCCCCATACGAAATTTCAGCAAAATCGGTTCAACGGTTTGTGCATGAAGACGTAACAGACGGACCGACAGATACACTTTCGCATTTATAATATGGAAGGTATGACAATAAAATATGTTTAATATACGAATATAATTTCCCAGCAGGCGTAGTCCCGCCACTGAAGACAAAGGGTGACCCTGAGAAAGGCTCCAACTCCGAGAAAGCTGACTTCGAACGGGCGATCGAACTAACCGGTAAGTCTACAGATTCATTTTGTCAGCCTAGTTCAAGCTTAGAGCGTGTCCTATTGTGTAGACCTTCAGTTCACACACGAGAGGGTGCAGGTTCGAACCCGGGTGGAGGCGGTTACCAATGAATGAGATATTTCCTGATCTCAAGTACTTAATACGGATGTTCATTGCCATGGGAGAGCCACGCTTCGACACGAACGGGCCGGCTCGACCGGAGTGATACCACGGCCTCACAGAAGACTGGCGTGAAACGGCGTTGTACTGTGTTTCGTTCAGTGAGTGAGTTTACCGGTGGCCTAACTTCTCTAGCCCTTATTCCTATTCCCATTGCCTATTCAAGTAAAAAATTCAAAGTATATTAGAACTGGCGAGGTGCACCGTGTATAATTGAAATACAGTTCTTTGATATTATTCTAAATATAATCAGATAGGCCTTTTAATGGCCGCCGTACAGCGATGCTACTTTCTCAGTGAGCTCTATATATAAGTAACACACACATACAAACCCTAAAGTATTATCATTTACTTTCGTGACACCCTGTTTATGGTGAGATCTACATTCTAATTATTGCATCCTCGATGTTTTTAACCAGTATAGCTTGTATACAACATAAAGGAGCTACTCATTTTACAGTAGCACATATTTTGTTTCCCGTCGGAGCCTCCATAGTAAACGTGGCACGTGTAACGATATTTGTAAACAAACTCGTAGTATTCGTGTTACAATGAATGAAAACTGATGTCGCATAACTACCACAGTGTAAATGCATACGGCTGACCATCTTCGTACTAGGTCGTTTCACGCGCACGCACACATTTATACGTATCCACGCGCACAAGAATGCTGCCACTCTATAAAAGGCCGAAAAGACGATATTGCTAAGACTTAAGCTGAAAACAAACTGATCGGACGCGACTGACAGCCCATACAAAAACGTCCGTGACTGACGTCAGACACGGCTGACAGCCCATCTAAAACGTCCGCCACTTACGCCTTATATTTTAAGGCTAATTAATTTTTAATTATTATCTAGATCGTGGCTGACAGTCACGTCAACTATGTTTTCCGCCTTAAGAGCCCTTCCATGTGTAATTTTCCTTGAAAATGACCTATACAAAACTGTAATTTCACAATAATTTTAAATTGATTCGAACGTCTTATCAAAATCATTCGATTTCTTGCTATTTCGGACCTTGTAGATCTTCTGTAGACGTTTCACGCACGTGTAATTTACTGTGTGCACTGTGCAGAGAGTTCGATTACAAGGGCACGTCGTTGTTGCTCTACTGTGTAACATTAATACTGTCACGTTGTAAACAGAAGCTTCTGGGAAGGGTATGTTTATCACGCCACAGGAAGGGAAGCCACTTGCCTGTAAATATTTTGACCGTGAGTCATTGACGTTTCGGACTAACGCTCGGTATCCTAGTGGTGGCTCCATTCAGCCGTGCCAAATATGAAGAACTTAGTGCCTAATGCGAGTTTTTTCTTCACTTTCGACCGTGAATGCGTTTCGCGTTTACTACGATTCTATATGGGACTTGTACAGCGCCACAGCGATGCTCATAGTCACACACGTACAAATCCCATATAAAATCTTAGTAAATGCGAAACGCGTTCACGGTTGAATGCGAAAAAAAAAACTCGTACTCGGCACTCTGGTGTTTGTAATCACGATGTAATCGCGTAATTGTTATTAATTGAGCTAGACATAAAATATGCTAAAAACTACCAACAGTTTTCCAACTGTTGGAAGTTTGGACCAAGTCCCTACTACCACTAGTATTTGGATAATGGACCATATGGGTATTTGGATAATGGATCAGTAAAGGATTTAAATTTTTTATGGGTGTATGCCATTTTATTTCTGCCACCTCACGAAATTCGCTGCCTTCCTAAAAGGCTCGGACGCTCTTGCTAAAGTCATGGCTTACAACGGCTATTTTTAAATACCAGATACTTTTTATTTATTTTTTAAATGCCTCCTAGAAACTAGATAAACTTAATATTTGAGCTATGCTACTGTTGCACACTATGACACAACATGGGAAGTGTGGATCTCCTTATTAACAAGGAAGGAGCTTTGATTATGCGTTCCAGATATTATACGTATTATGTAATTCAAGTGAAATGTCCGTCTGTCTGCAGGCTATGGGCGCTTCCACTACCTGCTGCTGGCGGTGTGCGGCCTGGTCAGCACGTCGGAGGAGATGGACGTCATATCCATGTCCTTCATCCTGCCCTCCGCACAGTGCGACCTAGACCTCACCACGCAGACCAAGGTAAGCCTATACTATGATTGTGGGATCAGAGTGGTTGCTACATAGGAGGATCTTCCGACCGAGCGAGGTGGTATGTCAGGCTGAAGCCCACGTGATTGATTTCATCTGTCGTATATATAGTGCCAGACTTAGTTATCTTCGATAGCTCGATGTAGCGTTATAGGTACCGCCACATCATTCAGGGTTTATCCATTTTTCACGTCGCGAAAGGAACTTGTAGATGCTCTCGAAGATATAGGCAGCTTTTTCTGGCGAATCTTGTGTCTACTACTTTTATCAGAAACCACGTAACTCCTGCCGCCATACCTATAGAAATAATAATGATTAGCGGCAGACTTTTAAGAGTTAATTTTTTTATGAAGTTAACTATAGAATAGAGTACGAACAATTTTTAACGAAGTGTCAATGACCTCTGGGGACATCTTATTACATTTTGACTATATCAGTTTAACAGATATGAAGATATAGTTCATTGTCTCTACCCGCATTTTGAGTGATCGGGAACTATTTAAGAGTCCGTGTCACTTTCATGGTTGGCATTTATAGTGCAATAAAATTGCGGTATACAATTCGGCGAAAGGCGGAAATAATATTAGAGCAATAAAACGATTCGAAAATTCGGCATCCTGAAAAACCTTTTTTTTATTTCTCAATCAACAGTTGTTAAAAATGTAAATATTGTTAAAATGGGAAAATAAGCTTTAAAATCTATACCTAATCAAAATACACCATAAAACCTATAATCTTTTGCCCGTGGCCTCGCTCTTATTTAGAAGTTTTCTTTCCCTATTTATCCCCCTGGGGATAGAATTAATCAAAATCCTTTCATAACGGATGCCTATGTTATAATATGCTTGCATGCCAAATTTTAGCCGACTTCATATAGTGGATAGGGCTGTGCGTTGATAAATCACTATTTCAATAATTAACTTTTTATTCATTTACTTTTTTTAACTTTATATTTAAACAATATATTTTTAAATCCAAAACGGGTAAGCCTAAATTGATTAACTAACTTAATCTGAATATACATTCGTTTTTCCTCATCATTATTGACATATTAATAAACTACTTAGCTGATGTCTCGAAGGACCACATTTTGAAATCATCTGTGCTCGAATTTCGAAAATAACGAATTCATAATTTGATTTAAATTCAAGGTAGTGTTAAAACTTCACATGTTGCCGTGATGCAAGCAATTTCATTTTAAACTTTTGCATAAAATATTCTTTTCCAACCAACTAAAACACTTAACAAAACTATATTAATTAGTTTTAATACCGTTCTCATATTATCCGATCCGATGTTGGCGTCGGGTGCCGATCCGATATCAGAGCAAAATTTCCGGTATGAAATATTATGTACCGTCTTTTACATGTATAATAATTTAAAATTGTGATAAATGCTTTTCTGTTGGTGAGTCTCTAAAATAAAATAAAATGTCTGGTGACTGGTTTGATACCGTACCGCAAATGGCGTCGACTATCTGAGAACAACACCTATGTCGGTCGGATAATGTAAAAGCATACTTAAGGCCAAATTACTTAAATCTGTCAATTGGTTATAAATCAATTTTATCGACGTTACATCACGTGCGTGAGTTCCAAGTATGAGGTAGTTAAAGTCGCTTGCCTTGCGTTCGTGCGATCGAACTTCAGTGTAGAGCGCCTTGGTTGCCTTCCTGTACTACACAACTACTCTATTGGGGAGGACAAACATATGAACAAATATATACAGTTTACAGAGGCCGTAGTCTAAAACCTTTTAGATAATCAACCGAATCGATTTTTTTACCCGCGACGCGCGAGGGCACGTAGATGGTATATGCGATTGGGGTGATTAATAAAATTAGGGGGCAATACATAGGCCTTCCAAATGACCAGACGGGTCACCTGATGGAAAGCAACTGTCCTCGCCCATGGACACTTGTTATATTAGAGAGCTTTTTAATAAACCAATAGGCTTTGAGAAAAGATAACAGGAATAGAGTTAGGTAATGAGGCGTACGAACGAAACACAACGTGATATTTTTCCGGGCCATTCTACTCGTACCGAAGGATGGCTATCCCGCAAAGCCTACTAAAAGCCTACAAAAGCTGCTCTAATTAAGTTTTACGTTTTCCAGTAATAATATTGTGGATGTAAACAGATTTTAAAGGAGTATATTAGCTTTTAGGATCTAGAAAGATCACACAAAATAACTATTCTCATTAAAAAAAACATTACCGTAGCATGTTCTTACGCAAGCGAGCTGCGGAAAAAAATCTGTTTTCCGCCAAATTACCTGCTAATACAAACATAAAAACATTCAGATATAATTTCTATGAATTAGCGTATTGTAAATATTATGACCGGGAAAAACTTAACTCGAAAAAAACAAGCTCACTGATTGTACAAACGAAACTAACCAACAGCAAAGTTATTGTGATGTCCAAATGTTGCGGTTTTCCTCTGGATAATCCTTTATCAACTTACAAAAATATTTACCATTGACAGAAGAGGACACGTGCATGAAGGTAGTGCAAAGAAAATGTTACCCTAATGTAAATATTTAATAATAATAATTGGTAAATACATTGTGTAGGAACTTTTTTACACTATCCGATCAGCCCCCCTAAACAAGTGGCAAGCGATTAACGTTTATGATACTCTCTTCACTTGTTTTGTATGGTATTGACATTTTCGAACTCGACTAGATCACGTGACTTTTCGTTCGTCTATGTCAATCTCATACGTAAGCGCCTTAGCCAAGTGATTATCGTAAGCGCTTGCCACTTGTCCAGGGGGCTGGAATCGGTTTCAAGCGTCGATAGCCGATAGCCAATATTCGACAGCATATGTGCAAGTATGATTCTGATATTCGATACCAGACAAAGTGTAATTTATTTTTAGTAATTTATTTTGGTGTTAGATTGGCGCCCTACATCGATATCGAGTCGGACAGTGTGAGAACGCTCTAAGGAAATAAAGTGTTAATAGTCTATAATACTTAAGTATGTGATGTTAGCTGTGTAAGGGAACTCTAGACAGGGGAACTTTAAGCTGTTATGAAAATGGTGCACTCGCCAATTCTCGCCTGTTTCGGTGAGGTCCCTCACACGAGACTCTCTCGAGAGAGCTCATTTCGACAAAAAAAAGTTTGTTCGTTTACTTGTTTGACTTTTTGTACGCGCTAATCTCAGGAACTACTGGACGGAGTTGAATAAATCTTTTTTTGTTTAATAGCTATTAGGTTTGGGCAACATACAGGATACTTTTTATCCCGGGAAAATGTACGGTTCCCGCGTGATATACAAATATTTGCGCAACGAAGTTGCGGACACCAACAAGTCATACATATTGTTCAATCTTCCAGGGATGGCTGAACAGCATAATCTTCATCGGCATGATGTTCGGCGCTTACGCGTGGGGTTCCATCGCGGACACGCTGGGCCGCAAGCGGGTGCTCATAGCGATATCGGTGGTCAACGCGCTGGCCATCGTCGCCTCCTCCTTCACGCAGAACTACGAGCTGTTCATGCTGTTCCGGTTCATCAACGGTGCCGCGTGAGTATCTGATGAGATATAAGAGTAAACGTAATAGTAAAATAAAGTAAAATAACCTTTTTATACGTTTACACTCCAGAATGATCTGGTGCCAATCCCAGAATACCCTGGTGAATACTTTTTATGCCGGAAAAATGTACTGTAATGTATGTTACTAGTTACTAAGCTTAAATAAAATGGGACTCGCCCCCCCCCCTCCCCCAAAACCGAAAAATAGACTACACTCAAGTACATTCTCCCTTTAGTGACATACTCGTAATAATAGAGGATTAGAGAATATGCATGATTTTTTTTGTCTTTCTTTAAATAAATCTATCGTTATTGAAAAACGATGTACTTCAAGTCTTTTTTTTAATATTGATTGTGACGTCAAAGTCTGTAAGATGCTTACAAAGTTTGTAGAAAACTAAGGCCGCTAATATCTTACTTATTTCTCAACAAAATTTAGAGATTTTTTTTTCTTCCCCTGGACTTAAAGTATACATATATCAAATTTCAGCAAAATGGGTTAAGCAATTTGGGCGTGAAGAGGTAACAAACAGACAAACACAATAGTAATCGATTATATTCAAAACTTATATAATACAATTAAAACATATGATCGACTCATTTGATGATACTAAAATTATAATATTTATCAGTCGGTTACTAACCCCATATAAAAATAGTAATTGACTAAAATTGATATTGTACGAAACATAGTGCATTAGGCATATTAGTACTTGATCTAGACACCCAAATTACCTAATATGAGTGTATCAATTACCTACTTTAAAATAAAATAATGTTCTTTAATTTGTAAATAAAATTTTCCCATTAGTACTATGTATATTTTTATTTCAGTTTATAAAACTATACTTATTACGAATTTATTTTTTTACAAGAAGTTTGGAGTGCGTTCATAGAGCATCCGGGCGGGATAAGGGAGTGGTACGGGAGAGGGGATTTCTTTCCTCCCCCTTCACCCACTAATCTCCCCGAAACCATTGGGCCGTAAACCGAAAAACTCGGTTTTTTAGTAACCAAGGAAAATTATGACATTTAGGCGAAATCACATAGATTCTGGATTCGTCATGCAGCATAAAGTATAAATTCCCTTTTCTACTTCCAGTCTGGGAGGTTCCGGTCCCGTGATCTGGTCGTACTTCGCGGAGTTCCAGCCGAAGAAGAAGAGAGGCGCCATGTTGAGTTTCATGGCCGCTTTCTGGACGCTCGGCAACCTGTTCGTTGCGGGACTCGCCTGGGTCATCATACCTAGCGGTGAGTGATCATTGTCTTGATGAAGATGTACTAAGACTTATGTAGGTGTAGTCATTTCTATGATTTAATTTGAAACGTAATCTGTAATAAAATTGTCACTTCACTTAGGGGAAAAAGGTTGCTAGCCCTAACCACAGGTTTTCTAACCTATCTAGGGTAGCAGGCACTCCATCTCTCATTATTTGTGTAACTTTTGTTTGTCTTTGATGTGGTCTGATCTGTAATTTATGGTGTGCTTTAATATAATGACACTATAGTAGGTATACATAGTAAGGAATATGCATTTTCTTTCTTCTTTAAATAAACCTATCGTTATTGAAAAACTATGTAGTGCAATCAGTTTTTTAATAAAATAGAAAATAACAAAGATTCAAGCCTTTACAGTGGTTACAAAGAGAGATCCGATATTGATTGTGACGTCAAAGTCTATAAGCTGCATACAAAGTCAATACTAAATTACATTTTGAGAGAAAGGGATAAAGGTAGAAAACTTAAATCGCAAATATCTGATGAGATGAGATTTTTTGTCATTCTGTATATCTTTTGGATTACTATCATAATAATTTGCATTCAATAAATTTTGTTTTTTACACATATTCCCTATTTTATCTTCATAAAAGTTACCTACACCGTAATAACAGGTGATGGTAGGTCTAATGACCGCACAATTGTCAGCCCAGTACGCGCCGTACACGCAGTACGCACCGTACACGTAGTACGCACCGTACACGTAGTACGCGCCGTACACGCAGTACGCGCTGTACACGCAGCACGCGCCGCACTTCTTGATACCCTTGTACATCTACTTCACGAAATGTGGTGCTTACGGTACAGGTGGATTAGCTAAGATCTGAATGTTTTTGCTTCTTTGTGGAATCTTCAAACAAAATGTATGAAAATGGCATAAGGCGTAAGGACACCTTATGTCACATCCATACATTTTGTTTGGCTATTCTATAAAGAGGTGAAAACGTTTAGGTCTTGGCTAAGCAATCAGGACACTAAGCGAGGTTTCACGTCATTGCATCGCATACAACTTTTTTTTTAATTTAGGGGGCAAGCGAGCACACGGGATACCTGATGGAAAGCAACTGCCGTCGCCCATGGACGCTTGTAACATCCGCAGAGTCTCCAGTGCGTTGCCGGCCTTTATTATGGAACGGGAATAGGGATACGGGGGATAAGGGAAGCTGGGCCATTGGTAAACTCACTCACTGAACGAAACACAACACAATCCGATGCAATGCAAGCATGGTTCTCTCACGGCGAACTTGCATCTTAAACTAACATCATCTTTGTAAAACCTTTCAGGTATCGGCGTTACCACCGGCTCGTTCGTCTACAACTCTTGGCGTATCTTCCTCTTAGTTATGTCCCTTCCCTCGTTCCTGGTCGCCGCGTTACTCTTCCTTCTACCGGAGTCTCCCAAGTTCCTGATCTCTACTGGCCGTCATGATGAAGCCTTGGAGGTGTTCAGGGGCATCTACATGATGAACACAGGGAGAAGCAAGGAAGAGTACCCGGTTCAACAGATTCTGGTGGACGCACCGACTCACGTGAAACCGGAGAAGGAGATCAAGGATGTGAAGGAACCGAAGTCGAAAGTCCGGAGGATGCTGAGCGATATTATAGAGCACAGTAAACAGCTGTTCGTGCCGCCCATACTCAAGTTCACGTCCATCTCTATTACGATCAACTTCACTTTCCATATTGGGTGAGTTGCAATTGTCCTTTTTTACCAGTTGCACCCTGAGTCAGTTGCCATTAAATCTGTGATGCCTCTGTGGTCTAGTGGTACAAAGTTCTGCTCTTGACTCGGGGGTTTCCGAGTTGGAAACATGTTATTTCCAAGTTTGGTTAGGACAATGCAGGCTGATCACCCGATTGTCTGATAAGTATGATGATCCATGCGTCGGATGGACATGTAAAAAGTCGGTCCTGCGCCTGATCTCTCGTCAGTCGTGTCAGTCATCCCTCCCACTTTTTATGAGAGTAAAGAAAGAGAAGAGTGCTCTTGTGTACTACGTATACACATTAGGAACTATAAAATTACTCCTGTGTAACAGGCTTAGTTTCAATGAAACCGGTCACCAAAACCAATGTGGGAGTTATTATTTTTATTAAGTCTGTATTGCTCTTTATCATGGCCTTAAGAAGTTACCCCACTCAATCACTTACAATCTTGGCTGATAGAGTTTAATTATTTTTTCACTAAGAGTATGATCTCGAGTATAAGTATTTAGCGGTGTGAGCGAGTTATAAGGGCCTTAGTCTGTAACCTTCTTCGTCTCCAACCCGACTAGCACCAGACTAGTTATAGCCACAATTAAACTACCTAGGTCTTAACCAGACCAGTAGCTTAGATCCTTTCGAAAAAAAAAATGTAACCTTCTTGTATCTTCCAGTTACTACGGTCTGATGATGTGGTTCCCGGAGATGTTCAACCGCTTCGACGAGTGGGCGCGCGCGCACGATAACGCCGAAGCCGACGTCTGTCAGGTTCGTTCTTGCGAAATTCAACACCTATTTAATGACTACTTAACTTTAATTAATCATAATTTTGGTGTGGAAGTCGATAGAGGGTCTGAGAAAATGTAAAAGAATCTAATTTTTTTTTATTACAAATCATTTTTCCATCCATTGTCCATCAATTTATAGAAAAATTCATGTCTTCAAGTGAAGAGCTAAGTGGAAGAAAAAGATAACTAACATTTTAAAAACTCCCTTATTTTTGCATTAATGGACGCTTTTGGACCCGAAAAACTATTTGAAATTAAAATAATGTGGGTTTGATATCAGTGGCGTAACTATACCATTCGAGGCCCGTGGCAAATTCGTTTTCGTTCCACTATGTCAATCCCATACAAAAACATGTCTAGCGATTATTGTAAAAAATAATCGCTTGTCTAGGGGGGCTGACCGGGGGCCCCTTCTGGCTGGGGGCCCGTGGCATTTTGCCGGCTTGCCACCATGTACTTACGCCACTGTTTGATGTATACCTAGTTACAATAGCTGGATAATGAAATTGGTAAGATATATCAAAATTGAAAAAAATGAGTTTGCAAAACTTTAGTTATCCGCCTCTTCCACTTATGTCTTCAATTGTGTGTCAATATTTTATCTATACTATGTCTGTATTCCGCTCAGTAACAGTAGCGAAAACATATGGAAAACAATAGGAAATTCAAGGGCATTCAACTTTTCAGTCACGCGTTACTTAACGCTTATAAA
>JAOTAV010094022.1:0-11136 GCA_026546445.1 Cyclargus thomasi | reverse complement strand
CTCGAGAGGGTGCAGGTTCGAACCCCGGTGGAGGCGTGTACCAATGAGACATTTTCCGATCTCAAGTACATAATACAGATGCTCATTGCCGTGGAAAGGCCACGCTTTGGCACGAATGGACCTGAAACGGCGTTGTGCTGTGTTTTTTTCAGTGAGTGAGTTTACCGGTGGCCCAACTTCTCTAATCCACCTATCCCTATTTCCATTGCCTATTCCCTCATAAAGGCCGGCAACGCGCTTACGACTCTTCGGATGTTACAAGTGTCCATGGGCGATGGCAGTTGCTTTGCAGACGTATCAGGTAATCCGTCTGCTCGCTTGCCCCATAAATATCACTAAAAAAATTTGTGAGTGTGTATGTTTGTTACTTCTTCACGCCTAAAGGGCTGGACCGATTTCGATAAAATTTGGCATGGATTTAGCTAGTATACTGGATTAACATACAGGGTATTACGTACGTGTAGTGTCGCGGGCCATAACTAGTTTCGAATAAATACCATAATTGACAACATTAAGCAGTAGACCAACTTTAGACAAACTGACGAATCGTTGCGTCACCGCTGAAAGCATACTCCGAACAAGTAAGCCACTCAACGCAAGCGATGACTTCTATACTACGTCACACGTATAAAAACACTCATAAGTCGTCCTACTGATTAATTTACTAATAGTGCACTTAAAAACAGAACCCTTATAATGCAGTCGCTACCTGACAAAAGACATTTCAAACAGCATCACAGAAATTCGGAGGCTACCAACGCCAAACGAAACGCCAGATAAGATTTACACCGCCAATATCCTCGTAGTAGAAACTAGTCCTGAAATACGAGCGGGATCCTTGTGATATATCTAGGTAATATCAGACGGAATCTAGGAATCTAGACTTCTAGCTATGTAATGTTTGGTCACCTAAGTATCTTACTATCAGAAGATACTTAGCAATGAAATGTTAGTCAGTGCAATATTAAATTTCACTTACATTTGTCAGTTAACAATGTTTCAGTCTAGGGATCTAATCCAGTCCTTAATAACTGTGAATGATGAAAATAATGGAATATATTGGATTGCATTCCAGTGTCCGCTATTATAACTATAAAATAGTACTAAAACTATAGTAACTATATAGTAAAACATTAAATTAATAGTAATGAAATTGTACAAAAAAAACTATATAACAAAAAAACACAAAATTCCGCCATTTTGACTCCATAATGGCACAGAATCTAAAAAATAACACGGAATCTAAGAAATACGCGAGTCCAATCTCGGCTAATGTTATTTTCTTATGTTGCTTGTATTCTACGTCGTTAGAAAGGGTAGAAATTTTCAACCCTATGTAATGACGTTAAAAAAGTCCTTCAACCCGGTTGAAACCATCTCATCAAGTGTGTCGCTCGGCTATGGCTTAATTCAGGTTGTTGGCTAGCGGTTCGCCAACGTTGGCAAGTCTCAGTATTCGTAGCCTATAAATTTCTTTTTCAACACTTCTTAACCGACTTTCAAAAGGAGGAGATATTTTTTGTCCGTATATATCCATACTAATACAATAAAACTCAAGAGTTTGTTTATTTGTTTCAAAGCGCTTATCGTAGACTGCCGGCCGAAATTGGAAAATTATTTTTGTGTTGGTTAGTCCATTTATCGAGGAAGGCTATAGGCTATATAACAAACATCACGCTACGACCAATACGAGCCGAGCAGTAGTCAGAAAGTGTTTTAATAAAAACGGGATAGCTAATAAAGTTTCACATGGACATAGTCGCTAGTAATGAAAATAAACACCGTTTTAATAATTATAACATTTATTAATTAACTCTTTGTCTCAAGACAACAATATGGCCGCGCGAAAACTACCACGCAATATCGTCGGCGCTAGTGTTGCACCAACTAATTAGTGATGTCCTTTATTTTAATCGATTTTTCTCGGCTTAACACTAGCAACGACCAATGTTCCAATGATAAAATATATCTTTGAAAATGTTCAACCGTTGCACGTTGCCCGGTTGAATCTTTCAATCAAAATGCGTCGTTCGGTCATGGCTTCCCTCAGGTTGTTGGCCAGGGGAACGTTGGCTCCTGAGGGCAATGATGCCATGTCATCGACACGGCGGCGAGCTGTCTGCAAGCTATTTTTACCTGGATCCACGACATTTAGAGCCAGTTTGTAAGACTACAGAGTAAAGATACATAGAAGGGGAGCCCAAGTATATAGAGATTAAAGAACTGATTTCTATGTTATAGTTAGTTTGTAAGATTAATATATGGGGTGTTAAAAATACACTAAAGGACACTTTTACATTAGGCACTGACGAATTAAAGGCAAGGAAAGCCTGCAATAACTTAAAACCTCAACCAAGCTTCCCAGACATTGACATACGACACATTCAACTTAATGCTTTAAGGCTTTGCTGTCTAAAATCGTCCGACAAATGTTCAATGTAAACAATTTTTTTATAACCTAAAAATCGACGTAGTGACTTATACAACCGCTAAATTAAAAAAGGCCCTTATTATTTTTATCAACGTGCTACGTCTCCACGACGCTCGATTTACTATAAAAATAACACTCTCATCTCCCCGGCTAATAGTAGGATATATAGATAATAGGTGAATAGCAGAGAATATATCGCCAATCATCAAAATCATCACATCACAAAAACCCTTAGTTTTTGGGGAAATTGACGATATGTATACGGGTAAAATATGCTGCTCGCATTTTAAATTTTAACTTTGAAGTCAAATAATGTTTCTCCCGTAAGATATTTTCTAATTATTTGAGAAGAGAAGAATCATTAAGACCAAAAAAAATTAATTTAATTTTTATTTACACTAGAGGTCGCCCTGTGGTCGAAATTCGATCATGAATATTTAAATCTATCGTGTAGAGGAGCTATAAAAAAACTATAATCTATTTTTAATTTGGCATAACGGTCTCGTTGCCAGGCCATAAAATTTTATAAAAAAAACACAGACGTCAACAATATTTCGTGTATGATGAAAAAAAAATGTATCGTGTCACGTCAAAATATTGTAGTGTGCGTGTTATAGTGTGCGGGTCGTTTTTATATTGAAAATATATAAGATAAAAGCATATTTTAAAATTATATTGGTATTCCACACTCCTTCTCCATATCAACTATAACAGGGAAAAATTCCATGCCTTTTCATCAACGCGTCTTTCGTAAAAAGGGGTACAAAGTTTTCCGCTCGCGTATTATTATACTATATAATATTGGTGCCAGCAACTTGTTTGTTTATTTTCCTGGGATAAAAAGTATCTTATATGTTGGCCAGACCTAATAGGTATTCAACAAAAAAGAATTATCGAAATCCGTCCAGTAGTTCCTGCGATTAGCGCGTACAAACAAACAAACATACAACTTTCTTTGTCGATGTGTGCTCTATGAGTGTTTCCTAACAACCCCATATTGATTATTTTGTAAAAATATGAAATGTACAGACAGTCCAATTACACTATTTTATTATATATGTATAGTACTAATAGATAGATAGATAGACAAGTATTTTTATAACACTTATTAAAACCAATCATACATTTATATTCAGTACAAGTCATTCAGTATAATGCCGACTATTGTTTAACTGCGATTGTATCTGACAGATAAACCGACAGACTGGTCGGTGACTCAAAAGTTACTAGTGCATTATCCATACTAATAAACGCGAAAGTGTCTGTATGTCACTTTTTAATGCCAATAATGTTGGACCTTTACGGCCCGGAAAATCATACTCATATTGTAATTAACAGGTATTTGGATATTTGTTTGTCAATCGCGCATAAACTACTAAACGGATTTAGACGAACTTTAGTATGTCAAAATTAACTGACAGGCATTATGATATTCTTTGACCAAGAAGTTATAAAACACGATTATTTAATTTTCTAATTCCACGCAGGCAAAGTCGCGGGTATTTGGTAGCATTATTGTTTTTTAATAAACCAATTTCCTCAATATTACGTTATCTTTCTAATATTATAAACGTCTGTGAGTGTGAATGTTTGTTACCTTTTCACGCTTAAACGGCTAGAATGATTTTGATAAAATTTTACATGAAACTAGCTGATATCTAGGATTAATACATAGGCGACTTTTAAGGGTTCTGCACCCAAAGGGTAAAAACGGGACGCTATTACTACGACTTCGATGTCTGACCGTCTGTCTGTCTATTTGTCTGTCTGTCTATATCTACTTCTGTAACTCAATAACGGCTAGAGAGTTGAAACTTTCATAGAATATGTATTTCTGTTGCCGCTTTAACAACAAATTCTATTCAATCGTGGCTCTGGTACAACAAATAATGTTTTTGCTATTTCCTTCGTCATGGAGACTATGGGCAGCTTGGCCGAGCGGCTAGGGTGCCGATTTAAGTTCGGAGGGGCCTGGTTTTGAATCCCATCGCACATTTTTACTTTATGACTTTCTTTTATACATTTTGAACTTTTTTTAATAAATTTTAAAACTTTCCCCAATCTTTTGGTCCGTACTGGTACGGAACAGTTCCGTCATTGTCCGACTCGCATTTGGCCGGTTTTAACACTCTACTAAGTCGCTGTCAGCGCCGCGGGGCACAGTTAGTATGTTAATAATAATTCAGTCCAAAATTTAATTACTTGGAAATATTAATTGGAAATAAAACTGTACATTTCTTGGATTTCCTCGTAAAATTTTCGTGGAAATCGAATCAACAACACTTCACTAATTGCTCTTATAACATAAAGGTTGTCTACCCCTAATCATAAGTACTATAAATATTATTGATATTTACTGTTATACGCACTAGCTCAGTCATTATGAATGTCTTAAACGGGGACGGGGGGTCGCGTGTTCGAATCCTACCCAAAGAAAAGTTATTTTTATTTTGTCTGCAGCGAACTTTCATCGACATCCTTACTGATATTAAAAGTGTGTCTGTCTATCAGCTCTTCACGCCGAAGCCCTTGAAGTGGTTTTGCTGAAGTCTGGCATGGAGGCAGTTTGATTCCCGGGGGAGGGATTGGATTCCCATGGGACACTTTTGTATCTTCGAGTAAGGTACGTATCGTACGTACGTACTTTAATCGCTGTTCCCGTAGCAATAAGAATTTTGCATTTCTATATAATAATAATGGACTACGCATGGAAAGACTAAACTTACCATGGAGCCAAATCTGTTGTGCCTTTATAAAATAAAGAGGCGATCGAGCAAACGGGTTACCTGATGGAAAGCAACTGCCGCCGAAAAAGAAAAACTAATTTTGTCGTCGTCTTCAATATTAACACCGTTTGTACATCGCACACTATCAGCGTCAACGAGATTACTTTGGAACTATTAAAATGTCTCTTTATGACTTAGGCCTATACGTTTCATTTTTTATCGACATTGGTCTAGCGTTGAGGGAGAGTCATGCTTCGGTACAAATAGGCCGGCTCGACCGCAGTGATACCACGGCCTCACACTGGAGTGAGACGGCGTTGTGCTGTGTATCGTTCAGTGAGTGAGTTTACCGGTGGCCCAACTTCACTAATTCCCTATTCCCTCATAAAGACCGACAAAGCACTTGCGACACTTCGGATGTGTGTGTGTCCATGGGCGACGGCAGTTGCTTCCCATCAGGTAACCCGTCTGCCCGCTCGACCCCTAAATATCATAAAAAAGCGCCAATTTCGTCGCGTAGAGGAAAATGAAACCTGAAGACTATGTCATAATGGATTTTATCAGGCCTATAAATCTTGATCTCGGTTGACGGCGGCGGTGGACAAGCGGCCTGAAGCTGGAAGTTAAACTATTAACCTGTACGTTTCCCGCGCGATAAACGAATTTTGGTTCACCAAAAAGTTTAGTTTAGTTATAAAATAATAGGTTACAAAGTTGATTATCCTATTATGCGCCATTGGGTATTTTTACATACACATACTCGTATACCTAGTCTCGCAAACAGGCTAGCATCGCACATATATTTGAATTGAATTTAATGTTTATAATGTCTACTAACATAGTTTCAAGCGTTACTAACAATTTATGGACCATGTCAGAAATAAATGATTTTTATCATTATTATGGATTTTCAATCTTTAAGATTCTCCTATACGGGTCGTCTACTGAAATCGCGGGCTTTTGGCCAAGCGCCTTCAGGTTCGTTAGGGTAGTTTTTTTATTAGTTTTAGTTTTATTAGTAGATAGAAATTTTCTTACTATTATGGGTGAATCAACTTTTTTTTGTACCGCAATTTCTACCTTTACGAGATTAAACCGTAATAATTAATAATTACTAACACCTAATTTAAATCTAATCATATACACATTATCTTAATACATAGACCGATATTATAACTGAGAATTTCAGAAAAGCATACAGTTCTTACATGTTTACAAGCAGTTGCCCGGGGACAAAAAATGTCTCAGAATTTGTAATAAAATATGGTTTTGTCCCCTGGACCACCGACTTTATACATAGAAATGTATTGATTTAGTATTTATTAAGTAAATTATCTGTTAAGATAGTTCATTGGCTATCCAATAAACTTATTTTATCGATGAAAACTACGCTGATTGACTTTTTATTCAAAGTTTTGTATAGGACAAGAAAAAGTTGATTCCTTTTGCAAGTTGATGTATGTGAGTGGATGAATGTTGAATGTTTTGAGGCTGGTGTGAAGTGTTTTGGGAATAATGCCAGTACTGAAGATGATGATAGGTATGGTCTTAACTTTAGTCACTTTACACTACATTTTTAGTTCTATTGTTAGGTCTATATATCTGCCTTCCTCAAGCCTAAATGCCTTTAACCAACATCTGGTCGTTTTTGACATTTTGATGCCTTCATAATCAGAAGAAAAAGCTCTAAAAACGTGTATAACCAACATTTTTGTAGATTTTATAGTCATCGAGTTATTAAAATTAATATTGTCGTTATGAAGTACCAAGCCCTTAGAAAAATTGCCGCGTTTTTTGCTCATAACTCAAAAAGTACTTTTTGTATCTAACGGCATTTTAGCTCGAGGAAGGCAGATATTTAGTGATTTTGTTAGTATGTGTGGAAGTGAGATTGTTATAAGCGTCTTCTAATTTCTAATAGTTGTTTGAATTTTATATCAAATATTCATGACATTGCATGACGAAGGTTCAGAATATCTAGACACTGACCTAGGTTGACCTGGGAGCGTCGACCTCTCGTTTGCCGAATAATTTAATAAGCGGTAAGATTTTAAGCCGCTGTTTGCAAACAAATGAAAGATTGTCAATTTGTGGTACAATCAGAGATGTTGAAACAGATACAGATCCCCGATCTAAGTGGTTTGGTCGGGTTATGTCAAACTCAGTCGAGAATTGTCAGCAGATACCGTACGCGTTCATAACTACCGTACCTTTGTTTCTTCATGATACCTTTTCATGTGACAGTCTCCATCGCTGCACCCTGACATTGGCAATTCATGAAGGAGCCATTCTTTAAAGAAGATAGATAGACAAACTCAGCCGACATAATCCGACCAAATGACGTAGTTCCGTCAACTGGCTCTCTTTCAATTTCCCCGTTATACTTGGGTGATATTAACTTCGTTAAGTCACCTATTATGAATTCGGTCAAGATAGGCGGCATGGTTCATTAACCCTCTGTCAAAGAATTTGTCATTTCTATACAAAACGGGATTGTAACCAAAGTGATGTGCTGTCACTTTGTCGTTGACAATCGCAGTTTGTATAAAAATTTGACAGAGGGTTAATGAACCATACCGTCAATCTTGAGCGAGAAGGCAATAGGACGACAACATGAGGCTTTGTTAGTCTATGTTATTACAGGCTTACCTTACGTTTAAATCATCAGTTCTTTATGTGAAAGTGTTCTTTGGCGTAATTTCGACGCCCTTATTTTTCAGATTAAGCTGGCTGAAACATGTCCCTAATTATCGTGGAAAAAAAATCAGATTTCTTAGTATCGAAATGACAATGTCATTAAAACCGGCGGATTATTAAACTGGCTTATTTTGACGCGCTCGAGGAAATCCAAATCCCCTCTCAGGCTCCCCTACTACGTATTTCGCATAACGTCTCTTAGCCGAAACTGATCCGAAAGTGGTAAAATAACCCTTTATCTAGCTTAGAACAAAATTATAACATTTAGAGCCGAAACAACGAAATAGAAGTCAGTTTCAACCATTTGTTAAGTCTCGGAGTATACTTGAAAGTATAACTATACTCTTGAAGGTTTTATACACTTATATACTTCGGGCTCGAGTTGAGAGTTTCAGCTTCTGATACTCCGGAGACCGGCGGCCATTTTGTATACAGCATGTTTGTTTTTAGACTTTTTAATTTGTAGTTTTCTTTTGTTTTTTTTTTGTTACCAGCATATTTTTTTTAGGTAACATGAAGTATATATAATGTTTAAATTATAATATGTTAAGTAAAAAATATGTAAATTGTATTAAATAAGCATAATAATAGCAAAAAAAGCATTGCTTAATTTTTTGCCGCTAAAATTTGCTTGCTTGCAAATCCAATCAAAAATACTATAGAATAAAAAAAAAATTAACAAAAAGGATTTATTTTACTCTTGAAGCATAAATAATTAATTCTTATTAATGTACGTACTATTTTAACGTTTAAATGTAACTTAGAACAAGTTACAAACTGTATAATCAATGTGGGGGTGCTAAGGAACTGTAATAGAACACATATCGACAAAAACAGTTGTCTGTTTGTCTGTTCGTACGCGCTAATCTCCGGTACTACTGAACGGATTCGAATAAATCTTTTTCTTATTTCATAGCTATTAAGGCAACACGAAGTTGCGGGCACCATCTAGTTTATAATAAGTCACAAATACACCCTGTATACAAAAATAAACGTTATTGCAAGCAAAACCGTCTCAGACGCAATTAGTACGTACACAGAAATCGCATTATTGGAATGTGTGAAAAAGGATCAACCTGTGTATAAAAAGAAAAAAAAATCCAGCCCAGCGTAGAAAAAGAAAAAAACTGCGACCGCCGTGTCTCGTTCGGGATTACGCTTTTTTATTGGCAACAAAGATTTTTTTAACAATAACCCTTTGTAAGGTTCCTTTTTTAGGGTTCCGTACTCTGAGGGTAAAAATGGGACCCTGTCATGACGTCGATGTCTGTTCGCCTGTCTGTTTCCAGGCTATATCGCAAAAACGATACAAACTAGAGATTTGAAATTTTCACCGAATATGTATTTCTGTTGCCGCTATAACAACAACTACTGAAAAATAAAATAAATTTAAGTTTTGAGAGGGCACTCTTGTATGAAAGACCTTTTCTCGCTTCCTCCTTTTTATAATAGATGTCGCTAAAGGTTGACTACATCGCAGTATCGCTAGCAGGACGTGACTGTTTAACTTTCATAACAAGTTTTCCAAGTTTCTTGTTCTATAACAGTATAGAGTACGCAACAGTGACGTCACAGTAGGGAAGGAATGATTTGTGTGCAAGTCCAACTTGCAATTGGCCGGTCTTCTAAATCAGGCATAAATGTAAAATTTGGCCTAATTTTTTGACCAATCCAGACATATTTTGCTACACACAAACTTGTGCCACAGACAAACACACATAAACGAATCGAAACACCCCTCTGTCTGCAGCAAGGTTAAAAACAAAATAGCAAAACTAACGAATGCAAGCTTATTGCTTAAACTCATAAAAGAGCGTCATTTATCAAAAGTAGCAAGTTTCCAGCGTCTTCAATTATTAGCTTATACAGAATTTGATTGCGAACTTTGGGAACTTTTAAGGAGCTTATAGCTCGGAAGTTTTTAATACACTTTATTGAATCATAATAGTTCATTAATACTGTATTTTGGACGTCGTGCAAATGAGAGGAATTCCACATTCAATTTTTTTTTGTTAGTAAAAAACGAGCGAATGGGTGACGGGTCCGTCTGTCTTTCTATCCATCTGTCTCCAGGCTATACCTCAAGAACGGTAGATGGTCATAGGTAGGCTAGGATTGACTAACTGATTCATATTCGCCGAGCAAAAAATTGTTAAAGCTACAGCCATGAAATTTGGTGAATATGATTGTTTTATTGGGTGAGCACCCGCTAAGAAAAGAATTTTAAAAATTCCACCCCTAAGGGGTTGAAATAGGGATTGAAAGTTTTAATAAAAGTTCGTCATTTGTTTAGTTAAAGACATGAAATTTTATTTCTGAGCTACTGATTCAAACTAAATAAATACATTTTTAAGCATTTTTTGCAAAAAATTAAAAAAAAAAAGGGGTTTCTATAAAATTTTCTACGCAAGAACGTAATTTCTTAAGTTAGAGACCTAAAATTTTGTTTCTGAGCTGCTTATTCAAAATAAATGAATACGTTTTTAAGCGTTTTATGAAATTTTACTTCCAGAGGGTGAAATAGGGATTGAAAGTAATATAATATAAAAATACTGAAAACAAAATAAATATGGACTATCATACAAGACACGTGATTTTTGGCTAGTTTCTGGTCTTTAGCTAATATATGTCGCTAAGATGTGATCTACCTGACGCGTTGACTTGAGCGTCTATAGCTGTTTAACTTTCGAAAATACGTTTCCTCAATATTTTGCTTTTCACTGACACGGAACCCTTCGCGCGAGTCCAATTCGCAGTTGGCCGGTTCTTTAAGAACCCACTCATCATCTTCAACGAAAAACTCAACCCGCTTCGGTTCCTGACAACCTAGTTTCGTGGTCATGTCTACGAAGCCGAGCGGAATAGTAATGCCTTCACAGGGTCACCGTTTTGTATGCACGGGCTGCGCGTGCGCAGTCTAATAGCTATAGTTTTTTAAGTGCTTCACATGTACGGCGAAGAACATGGCTTCGCAATTATGTACTAGGTTTTAGTTTGGGTTTTGCAGCTGTTTGTAGTTGCATAATATCCATACTAATATTATAAATGGAAAAGTGTGTTTGTTTTTTTATGATATTTAGGGGGTGAGCGAGCAGACGGGTTACCTGATGGAAAGCAGCTGCCGTCACCCATGGACACTCGTGTCATGCGAAGAGTCGCAAGTGCGTTGCTAGCCTTCATGAGGGAATGGGGAATGGGAATAGAGATAGGGGATTAGGGAAGTTGGGCCACCGGTAAACTCACTCACTGAACGAAACGCAGCACAACGCCGTTTCACGCCAG